>CABHPH010044728.1:0-25815 GCA_902168325.1 Peromyscus nudipes | reverse complement strand
TATATATATATATATATATATATATATATACATAATATGAAAATAAGGGCTTTGAACTAGATAATCACTTTAAATTTTTCTAAATGTATAATATAAATTCCCTATGTTTATATTTATACAATATTGTTAATCTTTTTGGTTAGTATAACTCCACCAATCTAAAGAACAATGAAATATTTCCTTGGTTACTTCCAATTATGCCACTACATTCAACTTTCCCTGTGGAAACACTGGGTCTTACCAGCTTTTCTTATCCTGATCCCTGTTGTGTCCAGTATTAGGAGTCTAAGCAGAAATGCAGTGATTGGCTGAATCAACTACAATGCACTTCATACTGCAGAAGCAGGACATAAAATTATGAGAACCCGTATTTTAACTGCAGGCTTGAATAACCCAAGCCTTTCGTGCTTAGTAAATGGTTGGCTGTTTGGGAAATGAAAGACTTGGTCATCTTTTGCAAGAAATACTCTCAACAGCTAAGAGAAGTCAAATGAAGAGCCTTTTAGATTTTTTTACTTCTGGTTTCTTAGTATTTGCTTTTAACATAACTGGTTATTGGTTTACAGTGTGATTTCATAGACTGGTTTAAATTTTTTTCCATCTACTAAAAAGCAACAATGGGCATTTTTAATTTTATAGAAAAATGAAAAAAAAAATATTAATCTTCAGCCATGCCAAAAAGGCAAACAAAAAGAGCAGGTTTTAATTAAATCCAAGGGATGGAAGTCTTAGCACATTTTTTTCATTTCTCTCTTCCTTCTTCCCCTGTCACTAGCTGAGTGCTACATTGTAGCTGCTTCTCTGCTGATTTACATTTATCTCTCTTCAGAAAGAAGAATATTAAAAGTCACAATAGTATATATTTTAGAAGAAGTTTTTAATTACTAATTCATAAAAAGTAATATTCACACCCCAAGCATGTTACATGATTTAAATTAAAACACTAAGTTGAATTTGCTCTGAGTAATTTTAATACCAGGTAATATATGGGAGGGGCTATGTGGATGTATTCAGTGTCCTGTAATAGAAATTCTAAGTTTCAATCTGTGAATATATTTCAAAATCCGGGTTACAGGTCCAATACAATCCTTATTCAGGGAATGACTGCTTTCTAGGAAAGTCTGTCTAATGGAATTGTTTCCTACTATTCTTGATCTGACCAAAGACCTGGGAGTACTTGGAACCCTGTTTTTTTGGGGGGGTGTTTGTTTGTTTTGTTTTTTGTTGTTGTTGGGTTTTTTTCATAGAGAGATTCTTCTTCTGGTTTTTCATTGTGATTTAAGCACAAAGCTACATAGAAAAATGGAATAATAGAGTAAACCCAAGCCAGTAAGATGCTGTGGCTCCTTTTGTATAATTGTTCTGATGTCTGAATCTTCCAGTCAATAGACTTTACTTAACAGTTTTAATAAGGATGGATGCTATTGAAATAAGAGATCAATAACCAGTTTGGCTTTTTAAAAAACTTAATAATAAGCACGCCACAAAAAGAAGCAGTGCAACTTTCTCAGCGATGCACTCAGTCAGTTTAGCAGAACCAAAGCCTACAGAAAACCTTCAATACAACCACTGTGTGTACTACGAGCAAAGCAGCAACTGAAAGTGTTACTTAAATGAGTCGTGTTTCAATAACTGAAAAATACATACAGCAAAAATGTGCTATCACGTGGCAGAAGAATTTCTAGACAACACAGAGAAATGATCTCTCTAGTTGCAATCACGTCATTAGCAAGATTGTTTTCCGTTATCAGATGGTACAAATGGAGTTTTCCTAACTCACCCAATAAACTCAGCCAGAATAAAATTTCAATAGATTTCAATAAATTTCTCTTTTTTCTAATTCATTATAGGAAACTCTGTGCCTATAACATACCAACATGCTCAAACAAACAAACAAACAAAAAATACATACTCTTTCTAATACATGTTAAAAATCTCCCAGAAAATACACATTCCTTACATTCCTTATTTTGTTTATATACAAAATTGTAGATGGGTGACTTCTGTACAATTTAAAATACCCTTTTAAAAAATCATGTCATTATTAGAACCTCTGTTTAATGGGAAAAAAATTATAATTATTTGTTTAAGAAGAGTTGACATTAAAAGGGGGCATATTTGAAGTATAAGTGTATAATTCTAATCTGTTCCATTTCATAATGCTTTCACTCATTTCTCTTTAAAAGTCCTCACAGTTGGGGTTGGAGCGATGACTCAGTGGTTAAGAGTACTTGCTGCTGTTCCAGAAGACCTGAGTTGATTCCCAGCACTCATGCTGGGCAGCTCACAGCTGCTTATAACTCCATCTCCAGGAGATCTCCAAGTCTGTCCTCCAAGGGCATATGTACTCACATACTAATTATAATAATAATAATAATAATAATAATAATAATAATAATAGCAATAAATAAAATCTGTAAGTCCTGGTATTCAACCCGTGTGTAAGGATGGCATGTGAGCTCCCAGCTTTAGTGATTCCCAAGTTCTTTCTGCTATTGTTTGCACTGACTGTGAATCATCTGTTTGTGATGGAACAAACTTTTCCTACTAAGTCTCCTGAAGATACATTTAGACATCATACTTTGTGTCAGAGTCCCTGCCTCTTTTTTTGTTTTTGTTTTTTATTTTTTTCTAGACAGAGATCTGCCTGGCTCTGCCTCCCAAGTGCTGGGATTAAAGGCATGTGCCACCACCGCCTGGCTGAGTCCCTGCCTCTTAAGACAGTTCCAGATCCATCACTACTCACCAATGCTGCTCTTTTATTTCCAAAGCAGGAACTCCTAGTCATATGCTGTAGAACAATTCTAAGAACTCCACCCTGTAGCTTTCTCCACCCAATCATTTATGACTTACCCTCAGTTGAGGTATACAGATCATAGAGCTTTCTGTAAGAAAATAATGTTTACCAATAATCATTTCACAACAGGATTGGCAGGGATACAAAGCCAACATAACCCCATTTTCTTCTTTTTCAATATAGTATTTTAATAATTCTTTAACTCACCTCCTACCCATTTCAGGTCTACTTTCCACCTCTTTACTCACCCCAAGTATATATCGACTTTATATTTTTAAATTACCCACTACATGCAATTTGTGCTGCCTATGTACTCATTGGCATGGGGCCATCCAGGGGAGCATGGTTGATCTTTGAGGGGCCATACTCTTAATGAAAACTGATTGTTTTCCTCCCCCCAGAAACCATCAACATTCAGTAGCTCCTCAACTGAGGGTAGGGGCTGGTGAGCCCTTTCCCACTCCAGATAGAATGTTGGCTGGTTTGATCTTGTGCAGGTCCTGTGCAGATGACCACAGCTGCCGTGAGTGTTTGAGTACAGCAGTCCTATCAGGTCCAGAAAATACGATTTAGCTCCAGTGATCCTCCCTGATCTCTGGCTCTTACAGTCTTTTCTGTACGGTTCTCCTGAGCTTTGTGGGAGGTGGGAGGGGAGTATGATACAGATGTACAATTTTTGTGGCTGAGCACTTTATTGACACTTATTCTCTCATCTTTGACAAGTTGTTTCTGCATTAATAATCAATGTTTCCTTTACATAATAAATAGTACTCAAAAGAACTGTAAATTTATGCATTTATTTTTTTAAAGATTTATTTATTTGTATGTGTGTTTGTCTGCTTGTATGTATGTGAAGCATGTATATGCAGGAGTCTGTGGAGCCCAAAAGAGGGCATTGGATCCCCTGAAACTGGAGTTACAGATGATTGTAAGCTGCCATGTGAGGTCTGGAAATGGGACCAAAGTCCTCTGCAAAGAGCAGTCAGTGCTGTTAACCAGAGCCAGCTTCCCAGCCCATGAATGGATGCATTTCTTCTTCTGGAGCTCAGATATGTTGCAAGAATCACAACACTTTTTAAACCAGTACTCCTGACTCAGGGCATACTCCTGAAGAAATAACGCAATATGTAGAAAAATTCAAATAATGAAGATGTTCCTCATAGCACTATTTTTAGCTGTGAGAAAAACAAACTGATTGTAAACAGAAGAAAGATCTCATTGATTCTGAATGCTTCATCTCATTCATTTTGAGTAAGAACTCAATAGAAAGATACAAAAAAAATACACGTAGCTTGTGACTGAAGAGAATAATAGCATGTCTCTAGCCTTGCCCATGTGGATATGAAACTGTTTAAAACAGAATATATAAAAATTATTTTATACGGCAATAGTTTTTACCTCTAGTTTTGCCTTCATAGAATTACTTCTTTACTTGGTAAATTATAACTTCAAAATACAGAATAGATGACTACTATAAATTAGGTTAAAGAAATTACATCCTTCTTAAACTCAGGGTCAGCCCCAGTAGCTTAAAGCAAGCATATTGTCAACAGCTAGCAAGTTGCCAACCTGTGCAAAACAGTTATAATTGCCCCTCATGTAGTGTCACTAAAGTCTAGCTAAACATCTCTTAAAGGCCCTGCTGGCTTGTCTTTCTTACCAGTCACAACTCATTTAACAAGAGTGGTAGAGGCTTCTGTGTGAGGAGACACAGACCCTCCTCCGTGGCCTGCATTTGCTCTCTGAATCCCAGCCAGAAGACTATAGCTTCTATCATTGTGAATCACCTTCCAGGCCACTGATGAAAAGTCAATGTGAAATACTACGCTGTAAACCATATCACAGAGCTAGTGGGGATATTTAAATCATGCTTCACCAAGGGAAGGGTGACTTGAAGACGAAGGGAGCTATAATGTCATGTTTCAACTGACATCAGGATCATGTGAGAAAGAGATTTGTGGCCTTTGCTTCAGAGTGGCTCTCGAAGAGCCCCAGGGATGAGAAACTTGGAGACAAACGGCAAGTTTGTAGGTAAGAGGGTGCAAGCAGTGTGAGGGTTTCATATTCCATCCCAGGGAGATTGCTTCCTGTAAACATGCACAGAGCCCACTCAGAGTGTCCCCATGGGCAAGGTCAGAGCACTGTTGAAAAGGGACAACCAGGACTGACAGCCGTTCTGAAGACTAAGGTGACCAGGAGATCTGGATGATGTCTCTGTTATCTAAATCTTGCCTCTTTCTTCCAGGTCTGTCTATTATTTGAGCTGTTTAACTTTGGGGGAATCACCTGGTATTTCTGAGTCTCAGTTTCTTCCCCTTCTACTGGAGGTCAAAGCCTGCTAAATGTGTAAGATCATGGAATCCCAAATAACTTTGGGTCTCCTATCTGGCTTTATAACTTTATAAATATTCTCTTGCTTGACTACCAGCAACTTGTAACTTGCTTTGAGGCTGCTTTCTACTGTCGTTTCAATGTATTTTCTGGATCATACCTTTCAGTTTGATCAGAAATTTGTAATCAAGGTAGTGCTCACAGAACATGGTACATGCTAAATGAATATTCAGTGAAGAAAATAGTAAATGGGTTATTTCATTTTCTTATGCATCAGTTATTGAAAGACAAAAAGAGGAATCACCACTCAAAAGCTGAACCTTCTGTGTGTGGCTGGGAAATGACACTGAGCTCCAAAGAAGAAGATTCTGAGGCACATTAGTGTGGAGAAAGCATAGTAAGCCTTGTTCTCCAAATGAACACCTGTGAGCAGAATGTAGGAAATGGCACACGGTAGAGGGAACACGGAAATGGGGTAGTATGTAGTCCCAGCAGAGGACTGATTTCCCCAAAAGGGGAAGACTCAGAATGGGGAAGATGCTTTCAGCTTGTTCTGAGGGAGGATGAGGAACATTTATACCCACCATCTCATCACTGAACATAGTCTAACATTAAGTGCAAGTTGCCCAAAGGGGCACAACATTAGATGAGCTCCCACACGTACAGTTCCTAAAGAGGGCTGACAGCTAAGCAACTTCACTAAGAAAAATATGCCCGAGCTGAAGGAATAAGTGGTTTGGTGGTGAGAGCTAGCTAGACCAGGGAAGCCCAGCAGCCTTCTGCTCATCAAGAGGATTCCATTCCACTCCACACTGATTGTTCTACAGAATGTGTTCAGGAAACCTAGCCCCTCAATCTAGACAAGAATCTGGTGAGATATGAATGTAATTGTCTCCAAATAATAGCTGATGCATGGGTTTTGAAACACATAGAAGGTGTCTCCTAGGAGCTTCAAGACCCAGCGGGAGGATGTGAATGTCCAGGGCTTTTGAGGAAGACTCATTCACAGTCTTACAATTCCAGATCAGGCCAGTCCCCAAGGTGCCCTGTTCATTTTTATTGTCATCTCCTTCTATTTACTCATTTTAAGTTCTGATCATGTATATCTCAGCACTTTTACACGTGAATAGATACTAAATCCTGTATTTGGATAGAGCACAGTTTTATAAGCTGACATCAGCTTTAATATTTACTCACTGTTGTGGACTGAATATTTGTGACCCTGTCTGCAAAATTCAAATATTGAACTCCTAACCTGTTGCCAAGACTGGAGTTTGGCTTGATTCTTTTCTTGTTAAAGGAAAAAGTTCAGCCAAGAGAGCTTGTTTAAGCATAAATTTATTTAGCAAAGCAAAGCAAAGTGAGAGAACACTCCAGACAGCTTGGTGCAAGCTGGCTCAGGGAATGGGCAATTTTGAGTCTGCTATTTGTAAGGGTGTTTCATGAATATTTAAGAGACGGTAGCATGTTGATGAGGTCACCCTCCCCCCCCCAATCACGGTGAACCAGATCTCCCTCTTAAGGCATTTTTCCCCCATATTTCTCACAAAAAGCCCAAAAGGGAACAAAACCTCAATGAAATGATATCATTAGATTCCGGTCTTTTAAAGCCCTAAATGCTTGATTAGTACACATGTGTAGCAATTGTAAAAGTGCCCTGGTACCTTAGTCTCTCTTTACTAAATTATTTAATCAAGTGTGTGTGTGTGTGTGTGCATACACATGATATGGTTGTGTATATCTTTGTGTGTATGCACATTTATGTATATGAATGCCAACAAGTATGAGCCAAAAATGTGCATGGAACTCAGAGGACAATGTAGGTGCCAGCCTTTGCCTTCCATCTTATTTGAAACATGGCCTCTCTGTTATTTTTCAACTGAACATGCAAGGCTAGCTAGCCCAGAACTGTAACCTCAAAGATGCTTAACCTAAAGGGGGCATTTGACTCTCAGATCACCTACCAGAATACAGCTGCAGTTTCCTTGGTTACCACACATCTAATTCCCTACCTACCTTGCTCAAGTGCAATTATATTTGGAGATAGGTTTCAATGAGGCTGGGGCCCCATGATGGAAATGATGGAAATATAAGACAAATAAATGCCACCGGAGTATACCTTATGTCTTGCGAGTATGGTGTGTGTGTATGTGGGGGGGAGGGACTAAAATAATGAGAAATGAGCGTTTGTTGTTTATGCTACCCCAACTGTGATCTTCTGTTACAGTGGCATGTGACAGTGGCATGTGATGAGTGTATTAACTCACAACTTCACAGAAACTAGGCTCCCTGGAGAGATGGGGCTCTAAGCATGCTGTGAGAGGGTAACCTGGATTACATTAACTGATATGGAAAGGCCCACCTTGACAGTGAATTGGAGCATTCCCTGCATAGGGGATCCTAGACTACATCAAATGGAGGAAGTGGGCTGAGTACTGGCATTCACCATCTCTTCTTCTTCTTCTTCTTCTTCTTCTTCTTCTTCTTCTTCTTCTTCAATATGAGAAGAGTGGATTGGGGAAATTCCCTTTTACTTTGACAAGAATCCACAGTAAAATCTTTTTAGCAAATGAATCTTACCTTCTAACATGTGACGTCGGTGTTTGTCATCTGAAACTGAAGCTGCCACATTGATTTTAGCAATAACATGATCGACATAACATCTGTTTCAAATGAGGAAATACAAATAGTTGAAAGCAAAGTGGTTCTGGTTAAAGGTGATCTGAACTAAAGGGAATAGGTCTTGCCTGATTTTCTTCCCTGTAGCAGCGGCTTTTAGGGAGCGCTCTGAGCTGTTACCATGGATACCCAAAGGTCCACAATTTGTACCAACAAAACTATTACACAAAAACCAAAATTCATTTTAAAAGAAAAAAATTTATTTTAGTTTTAATTACATTTGTGTGTGTGCTATGTGTGGGTAGGTGGTTGTGAGTGTAGGTATCTACAGAGGCCAGAACAGGGTGTTGAATCTTCTAGAGCTGGAGTTACAAGTGGTTTTGAACTGCCTGATAAAGGTTTTGGAAACCAAAATCAGATCCTCTAAGGTGAGCAAACACTCTCAACTACTAAGCCATCACGCCAGCCCCAGACATGACATTCTTCTTAGGTACTTTGTAGAATATATGGCTGAAAGGCACTGACTTTTACTTGATTTGTTCAGATAAACACACACACACACACACACATACACACACACACACACACACATACACACACACACAATGTCTTCCATCATTTGTTCTAAAAAGTCTGCCCCAGTTAACAGATTAATCACTGCTGTCTTTTCCAAACCACACAGTACTTCCTTGCAGATCATATTTAGGAAGACAGCCAATCTTCTTGCTTGCTAATTTCCAAAGTCCACATTTTCTACATTAAAAAAAATAAATAACATCCGTAGTCTCAGTCACCTCTTCAGTTCCTCACCTACCACACCTGTGAGGTTTTTGTGAATTCTGCTATATAGTTAATTTATCCAGGGCAGTGACTGTCAAAGACGATTGCACATTAGAGTCCTCTGGGGAGATGTTTTTAATATGCGCCCCCTCGCCTGGGTCCTTACCTTAGACCAGTTTAATTAGAGTCCCTGCAAGTACTTTTCAAAACTTCTCCTGCAGCCGTAATGTACAGCCAGGTTTGAGAACCAGTGGGTCTAGGTTTGACTTAGATGTTACATGTTCTTTCCTCTCCATTTCCTTTCTGGAAGTGTCCACATCTCTAGTCTCCACTTTCTCATTGAAAATCCTTTTCTGTCACTCCTTGGCCAAAGGAAAACCTGGGTTCAGCAGTTTTATGTCTGCAACTTGTTAAGCTAACCCTAAGTAACAGCTATGTTTGATTGCAAACATCACTTAAAACTCTGCTTTAACTATTAGAATTTCTCTCAAAGCTCAGTTAGACCAAATATTTCAGACAAACATTTGGGAGTGCGTGGGGGAAGTCTTGTAGCTGGAACCCAAAATCTTGCACATGCTAAGCACAATCACTGTCAGTAAGCTAGCCTTTGATAAAATGTTTTATGCTCCTCATTTGCTCTTTTTCGCCTTACCTGTTCACTCTTGGTTATGCTTGCGCCCCACACTTAGTGAGAACCCCCTTTTGTACCAAACAGGTCTGAAAACTTTCAATGACAGCTCTGGCCTCTTTCCACCATGTGTTATAGACCTTTCACTTTCACTTCCGTTTTCTAGCATTGTATCAATATCCCACCCAACGGCTATCGTTCTGGACTCCATTCATCACATCTTCTCTTTACGAATATATCAGCGTGTCTTACACTGTTGGGAGATTCTCTATGATGCTTTGGAATTCTGAATTCCATTCACGTATGTGCCTGGCTCCCTTTGCCCTTCACTGGGTTTTCCATCTGGGCAATATTCTGCTTTCTCCTCGAATCCCACTTGCAGTCCTTTTTAACTCGACTGAATATATCATGCTGAAAAATACTCCGTCCTTTCTCTGGAAACTTTCAGTCTGGAAATCGAAGCAACAGTCCAGAAATATGATCCTCTTCTCAGCCTCATCGTGTGGCTAGCCAGCAACTCACGCGACACGTCTGCTTTCCGTTGTATTTATTTTATTACTATTGCGTGTGTTACGCATGTGGATGCACATGTGTGTCATAGAATCAGAGGACAGTTCTCTCCTTCCACTATAGGATTCAGGGATCAAACTCGGGCTGTCAGGTTTGTGTAGCAAGTACTTTCCCCCACTTAGTCATCTCGTCAGCCCTCCTTTTCATGAAAGAAATAACCAAAAATCCTTCTAATTTCCACCAACTTCAAAGCCTGTAAAGTCTTCAGAAAACCACCTAATGCTCGCTGCGGCTTTCATACTGACTCCCTGAGAAAGAGCAGAAGAAGGTGTGAGTGGTTGAATGGGTTTTGGCAGATGTTCTTTGGGAATTACATATTCAAGGAAGACAGGACACCTCTTGCAAAGCTGTTAAGACCTCCACACTAGAAACTTACCACCAACGCAGCACAAAGGAGGTCATTCCCCAAGGAGTAACTTTCTAAACTCCTAATGACGGGTCAAGCTCTCTGCTTCCTTCTTCTGAGGGGTTGACTCCCTTCTGGGAAGATCTCCACTTGATGTTTAAAACATCACCTGCATTTTCTTTCCTTTGTCACGCTTCCATTTGAAATTTGTGAGACACATTTTGTGGTGTGCTTTCATGTCTAAAATCCCTTTCATACAGATTTTCTTCCTTCATGTTCCCAAATACTTTTTCTTAAACGCTCAGAACAATTTCCTTGATAGGCATGACCCTTGTCGACCCAGAGGAACTTCTGTGGTTTCTTTAGCAAGGTGCTCTCTTCTGTCCTGTGCCATGCTACACACACACACACACACACACACACACACACATACACACACACACAAACACATACTGTTGACTCCCTGCAACCCAATAGCTATTGAATGTCTCAGAACTATTCTGAGAATTAGCAGTTGTCACTGATAAACAGGGAAACAGCCCTAAGGTGACCACACCAAGGACTCAAGTAGCCCCCAGTTTGTCAGCCTAGATAGAACCGCTCCAACATCACTAAGCCTGTTTCAAAATTTAGAAACTGGATAGAGGCGACGCTGAACTAGTCTGGCCTTTCAGGAGTTAATTGTTTAATCTTCAGGATGCCTCAAATCATCTTTAAAAGCTTGAACTCAAAAGGAGATTACCAGGGTAGGAAGGTAAGTATGGAAAGAACCCTGCCCAGCAGGTGCCAACCTTCTTGCTGTCCTCATCCCTGAGGCTGCTTCCCTGATGCCAAAGACTCTCATGACTTGCATACAAGACAGTGACAGTTTTCACAATTTAAACTATGCAGAGCTAACCTGGGACCTCACTAAAAGAGCAAAACTATTTATTAACCAACTTCCCATAAAAAAATTAAAATCCAAGCAATTTGCCATTTAGCACTTTGATTGGACATGAAAGAGTAGATAGAGTGTACAATGATCACACTCTGTGCCTGTCATGGTTTATTTCTATTGTTAACTTGAGGCCATGAATCCCTTGAGAGATGGGCTTCCTGGACATACCTGTGGAAGGTTGTCTTGGTTAGCTTAACTGGTATGGGAAGACCTGTCCACTGTGGGTGGCGTCATTACTGGGATGGGATCCTGAGTTGTATAGAAAGGAAAAACGTGAACCAAGCACAGCATCCATCACTCTCTACTTCCCTGTGAAGATTCCTGTGGCCGGGACTTCCCCGAAACAATAGACTCTAACCTCAAACTGTGAGCTAAAATATGTCCTTTATTCTCAGGGTGCTTTTCCCAGAGATTTCTATCATAGTGATGGCAATGTGACTACAGCAGCACCTTACTAACTCTGATGAATTCTGAAGTCTCTTCTAATCTCTTCAAGAAAATACAGTACACATAGCTCCACACCCACAGTCCAGGTCTGAGTAATCTGGGGAGAATTACAGAACTTCACTGTCATCGTCTGTCAAATGAAGATACTCATAACAAAAACCACCCAAAGGACTGTCACCAAGAGTAAGTTGTGGTTTTGTTGTTGCTGTTGTTTGGTTTTTCAAGACAGGGTTTCTCTGTGTAGCTTTGGAGCCTGTCCTGGAACTCACTCTGTAGCCCAGGCTGGCCTCGAACTCACAGAGATCCGCCTGCCTCTGCCTCCCAAGTGCTGGGATTAAAGGTGTGCGCCACCACCGCCCGGCTCACTTCTGTTCTTATTATGTTCCATGATACCCATTTGTATGTCTGTGTGTACACAAGTATGTTTGTGCAGGGTTACACGTGCTCCTTTGTGTGAGGGTGAGTGGAGGTGTGAGTGTGTAGGACAACCTCAGCTGCCCTCAGGTGCTGTTCACCTTGTTTTTAGAGACAAGGTATCTAATTGGCCTAGAATGCTATGTAGGCTAGGCTAGTTACCCAGCAAGCCTCAGGGCTCCACCTGTCTGTATCTCCAGCACTAGGATTAAAAGCAGTTTCCGCCACTTCTTTGTTTTTTAGTGTGAGTACTAGGAGATAGAACTCAGTTCTTCAAACATTTTATCAACTGAGTTACCTCCCCAGTCCAAAGTTGGGTATTTCTTTATGAGCCTTTGTTTGCCCATCTGTAAAATGGGAGTGATATGATTCAGTCTACCCAAAGGGATTATCAAGGCAGGAAAAAAGAAAGAGTTCGCTGCTGCTCCTGGTGCTCACAGACCTTTAGAAGAAAGATGCACCAAGAAGAGTGATTTTGATATTTAGTATGTTAATAGAATTTTCATCACCATCTTAGAAGGCTGGTTTTATTTATGTACACAATTAGTGAGATAGCATGTGGAAAATGGTGGGCAGTGCTAAAACACAGGCCATTTCTCTGAGTGAAAAAAGGGGTCATAACTCACAGGAGATGGACTGAGATGTGAAGGTCACTCACTTATTCACAGGAATAAATTATATTATACCATCAAGTAAGTTTCTTCAGCTAGTCATAAAGAAGAATACGGCTAAGTAATTTACTCGCAAATGATGGTTATAAACCACTCACATGCTAACAAATCACATTACACCAGACAAACCACATAGTCGTGGTTTGTCTCCATGGGTATGGGGAGCAGAGGCCCTGGCCACGTTGTCCACATCTTAGTTCACGAGAAAGATCACACCCAGTATGGACTTAGGAAAACTGGTACTTCAGGCTGAGCCCACCCCTCTCTGCCTCCCATATTGAACATGGAGACTCCCACCTCCAAAGCTGAGTGCACGCGTGAGGACCAGTATATTATTGGCCTGGGTACTGGGAAGCGATGCTTCAAGCAATCTGATAAACAATCCAGGTGGGAAATAGATTTCAGCAGATGACAGGATCTTTGATTTGGGAAACAGAACATACAACAACAACAAAAATAAGTCCCAGCCTTAGTCCATTTGTGTTGCTATAACAAAACACCAGAGACCGGGTAAGTTCTAAAGCATAAGTTTTCATTTCTCATAGTTCTACTGGCTTGGAATTCTACAATCAAGGTGCCAGTGTGTTGCCTGGTTAAGTCCTTCAGCTACACAGCCATGAAAGAGCAAAAGGGAAGTTAGCAGCCAGCTCAGTCTCACCTGAAGCCTCTCTTGTAAATGTCCCACTTCCATCATGAGGAAGGAGGTTTTGTGACCTCATCAGATCGTAAATGCTATCATCTTGTGCTGTCACTTCCACAGCACCGGAATTTTGGAGGAGACACAGGAAGTCGTATCCTTATTAAGACAGTGTTTATCATTTGCTCTCAGATTAAAAGGACACAATTCCAAAGGTTAAAAAAAAAAAAAAAAAACAGGGAAAACAGTAGCTAAGATTGACTATGAGCTACTTTGACTGTGAGCTAGCTCCTTGCCCCTCATTTTCCTACAGCAGCTTAAGGAGATAAAGAACCATTCTCCTCTGTTTCCTAGACAAAGGAGCTAAAACCCAGAGAGGTGAATTCATGTGCCTAAGATTGCAGAACTCAGTAAGTGGCAGTGAAGACCTTCAAGCCAGGTCTGACTGTCTCCGAGGTCCACAAGTTTTCTAAAAACTCTCTACGTAACCTGTTGTGACAAATACCTTTTTTCTGGGATGCCAGCTTTGGTTGGCAGGAGATGAGTTTTCAGAGAGTGGTAGTGGGTCACCCATAGTTGAGGGTTTGGAAAACAGGGCCGTGTGCTAATTGCTTGCCACCCCTCACTTAGCTTGGTTTCTCAATGGGACAGGTAAGGGACCCAAGAACTTGGGGACTAAGTCCCTTCCCAGGCTCCCAAGGCGTGAGGCAGCACAATTGAGATTGGCATTTACACCCGACATGTGAGCAGGAACCTTCTCCCATCATCCTCTGCTGCTGGTGATAAGGAATGAGATGATCTGCATACTGCCAACCTTATTGTGCCTGGTGGTCACTTCCACCCACTCCCCAAGTGAGCATATTGTCTCTCACCAAGATGTGAAGGCACTCTATGTCACTATTAGTATTCTAATAGAGTTTTCTTAACTGCAGCTGTATTCTGTTTCCGTTATCACGTGCTCAAACACAGAGGTGTGGAGAGAAAAGGTGAGTCCCCTCACTCACATTCACTCCTCCCTCCCTCCCTCCCCACAGCACCATCAACAGTCTGGAGCCTTCATTAGGAACTTTTCTAGGCTTTCAGACACGGTGACACAGCATAGTTGACCATGTTCAGATATAGTTTTGAGGCTCATGTCAAGTGCGGCTCTGTTACAGAAATTGCACTGAAGCATATGTGTCTCTTATCATTATTTCACTGTATCATGCCTTTCAGGGGCCTAATCTGTAAACCCAGATTAGGGGGTGGGGGTAGGAATTGAGCATCTTCCAGTTTCAACCTGGTCTGTCTCACATTTCTATAACAAGAAGTACATTCTGTTCTTCTTCCAGGACTACACCTGGGTTCCCAGCTTTGTGGGGCACATTAATGCAGGGAACTGACTCTAACACTCAGGATGACATGAAAGACGAAAGTCTGTTTCCGAGCTCCAACAATTGTTGATCCTCAGGGGGTATCTACTTATTTTATAACATTTCTTTCTAACAATGTGAATGCCAGTTCTTCTTCTGAAGTGCTAATTATAATCAAACTCATTGTCTGAAATGGCTGGGGTAATTATATGTATATGTATAAATGCACACAAACACACACCAATTATTGTTTACATATGTCATTGATTGATTTTCTTCTCTGCACACATCCATAACTCTTCACTTGTTTCTACAAACTGACAGACTAGGACAAGGAATGGAGGGGTGGTCTTTTTCCCAGTGGTGAGATTTGAGAGGTTCCATGTATGATGGCATACTCCAGTAGGCTCTGCTTCATATCCACAGTACTGCCTATCTGGCCCCAAAAGATGGTATTGTCATGCTTGATGAATTGAGCTTAGCTGTCACTTGAAAAGTAATAAGTAGTAACAGGAAACTGCCAACTACCTGCCGAGAGCCAACAAGCTAGCAAGGCAAACGTGTATTTAGAAAGAATATAATTTATTACATCCTTCCGAAACTACTAAAAGTGGGAAAACAAAGCCATTTCCTCCAAATGATGGATGAAATATTCTCCAAAAACCTTTAAGACAGACTCTCATTAGTGTGGACACCCTGGAAAATTCCATGATAAGAGCTTGTCCTAATTTACGGTGAGGTTACTCAATGAACAGCAGATCAGACAGGAATTTGTTTTCGCTCTTGATTTTCCTTTTTTGTTTTGAGATCAGATCTCATGTAACCCAGTCTATCCTCAAACTACAAGGCTGGACTTCAACTCCTGTTCCCCACAACTCCTGAGATTATGGACATGTACCTTCATGCCTAGCTAGAGCAAAGGCATTTTAATATTTGAAGAAATGATTAACTGTTTAAAAAAACCTATCTTTTAGAAAAGAAGCTTTCAAATATTTTCCTCCAGTATTGCCAAATTAATGTTATTTAATTATACACATCATAGAACATTTATGATATATAATACAGCTCCATATGATTAATTGCAAAAGATGCTATTTCTGGCGTGTTATAAATATTGATAGTATAGAAATAAAATATTGCACAATTCTTTGAGTGTGTTTAATGTAATAAAAACACTGTAATAATTTGAGATCCATGTTATCCAGTTTCTAAAAAGAGAAATTTTATAATTCCATTTTACTCTTGAAATGGAATTTTTATTCTGCTTCCATTGAATGTTACATATAATCTAGAATGTCACATCATGAATACAGTTAAAATATTTCTTCTAGTTTTAGTTGTTACTTGATCATTCAATAAACTATTTAGTGAAACCTCAAAACATAATTATTATAAGTATTAATCCTAAGAAAAAAATTGTAGTGCAAATCTGTCTCTTAGTCAGTTGTTCTTCGGATGCCTCTGTCAAAGGAATTCTCTATTTGTCTCTGTTTCAGTATGAAAGGATATCTACTTAGGACCCTTCCACTAGGAATTTTCAGGTGGTGTCAAGCTTTCCTTTGGAGTGTGTAAGAAAGGAAAAAGCAAGATGGGTAAGAGCAAATCAGACCAGCAAGGCCCCGGGCAGATGTAAGTGAGAGCAAACTGAACATTAAGAACTGAAAACAGATCCTGTTGAAATATTTACATTCACGATCCCCCTGGGACATCTTTTACACCTTGAGTTGATGACCACCGCTCTAAAACGTTATTTATCCTTCTCCAGAAAACCTTCTCCCCACCACTGACTAGGATGCTCTGCGATCAGATGTTATCTTCTTTTGTTAATTACTTCTTTAATTTTTTGAAATTATTATATCATTTCTCCCTACCCTTTCATTCTTCCAAAACTTTCCAACCCCCTCCATTGCTATTCTTCAAATTCATGGCCTCTTTTGCCTCAATTTTTGTGACATATATGTATGTACATATATATGTGTTTAGAAATAGATATTATATATATTTTTTCTAAATATATAAATACACCCAGCTCTGTTTGTATGATGTTATATGTATGTTTGTGTTTTCAATGCTGACTATTTGGTATCGGATAACCAATAGGTATGCTTTTCTCTGAGGAAGACAGTTTCTTTTGCCCTCAGCATTCAGATGAAGTCTCACAACATGGCCTAAGAAGGACCTGACAAAGACAACATCAATAGACTTACCAATATGAGTGGGGAAAGCTCACAAGGGCTTGCAAGGTCTCCCAAAGCCTCAGCCCTAGATGAAGAACTACAGGCAACTATCTTATCTTATTGATGTACATCTACCTGAATTAGACTGACCACACTTTCCAAAAGACATTGTCTCTCCATTGTTACAACCATTCCACACTATTAATATAAGGCCATGCACCTTGTGGAAATGAAATGATTGATCTATAGCTATTGCAGAGATAATTCCATCTTTTGAAAACTTTCCATCATAGCAATGAACACAGTAAAAAACAAAGCCATACCAGCAAGAAATCAGGATGCAAAAGAATGATTCACGTTTGTGAAAACATGAAAGAAAAAACAGGTGGGTATGTAATATGTTTAGAATTACTTGTCTGCTCTGACTATCGAATGCACATCATATATTCACACACACACACACACACACACACACACACACACACACACACACAAAGTTGGGTAGCTCAGTGCCAAGCAAAGTGAAGAAGTAGAAAAATAACAGGGCAGAGATTACAGCCAGGTTTCAGTGGGGGGAGGGGAGAGCAGCCACCACAGAATAATAGGTTTTAAATTGAAGGTCTTTACTTAAAACTCCCAGGAAATAAAACAGGCCAAAAAGAGGAAGTGAGTAAGAGAGAGAGAATTGCACAAGGGTTATATTACTTTAAAAGACAATCTCGTTTCTCTTTCAAAAATTGCAGTATTTTTTGGAAGATGCTTTTGACAATGGATGTCATCACTTAAGGGCCATTGTTCAATAAAAGAGTACCCAGGAATCCTGAGTTTTATGGCACTTAAAATGTTTCAGCCGGTTTGCAAGAAAATGGCCCAGTTTTGATCAATTTGCTTGAACTGAAAACTCAGAAATGTAAATGAAGAAATTAACTAATTCTCAGTTGGTGCTTTTTTTCTTCCTAATAGAAATACATTTTAAAACATTGTTATGAAAAAATAGATTAAAATTTATAATTCCAAATCCTTGAACATAGTCACTTGGTGTTTTCAAAAAAAAGTACAGGAAAAAGAAACAATTGTGTCATCAGGAACAGGGTCTTACTGTTTTATATATATAGGTTTTTCAAGACAGGGTTTCTCTGTGTAGCTTTGCGCCTTTCCTGGAACTCACTTGGTAGCCCAGGCTGGCCTCAAACTCACAGAGATCTGCCTGCCTCTGCCTCCTGAGTGCTGGGATTAAAGGTGTGCACCACCACCGCCCGGCCTGTTTTATTTTTATACATTCACTAACATAGAATCCTCTTAATGGTGGTAACATAGGCTAAAATCATGGTGTGGACCCATGTTTCTCAGTGTCAACCAGAAAGGAATAATGTGTGTCCTGGTTCGTTGTTTGTTGTTGTTTGGTTGGCTGGTTGTGTTTGTCACTTGTCACAAGCTGCAGTCATCTGGTAAGAAGAAATATTGGGAAAATGTCTCCATCAGACTGGCCTGGAAGCAAGCCTGTAGAGTATTTGATTCATTTATTATTGATGTAGGGGGGCCCAGTTCACTGTGGGCAGTGCCATCCCTGGGCAGGTGGTCCTGAGGTGTATAAAACAAGCAAACTAAACAAGTCGGGCAGAGCTAGCCAGTAAGAAGATTTCCCTTGTGGCCTCTGCCTTGGTTTCTCTCCACAATGGGCAGTAACCAGTAATCACACAAACCCATTCCTCCCCAGATTGCTTTTGGTCATGGCCTTGATCAGGGTAATAGAAAACAAACTAAGACACAGTGTTTAAATTATTCTGCATGGATTAAACAGGTGTTACATTAATAAGATTCCAATTCATCCATAATGTCCCATTCATAATAACTGTAGTAAAGACATGGGATATGTAACACCTTCTGCATTGTTTCCTAAGTAGATATGTAAAGGGTCCCTTTTAAAACATTAGTTCATGAATCATATGCCTTGTTCATAATAAATTGTATTTTCCTATAATCACTAGCTTATTTAGTCTACTAAAGCTACAACCATTCAAAGAAGTCACATTAAAGTGATATACTAAAATAAGTTAACCATATTTCAATTAGATAATTTTTTCCTATAGTCATTGTATTATTTATTCTGTGACTGTGAAGTTTGCATTAAGTTTGAAAAAATGTAGTAGACAGTAAAAGTGAGTTTCCTGTGAAGTCACATTTACAGGTCTTATAAAATAAAAACAAGAAATGGAGTTAAGTCAGCAGAAGCAGAATGGTAGCAGCAAAGGGTGACTGGTGAACCCCAAGCTCCAGGCAGCTTCAGCATCACTTAATACCTGAAACTTATGCTCCCTGGGGAGGCAAAATTGAACTGCGTAACTGATACAGGCAAACTGAAAGAACCTGAGTTGATGCCAAAAGAAGAGAGATCCAGAGGGATTGTGAAAAGGCCACTCATGAAATACAACAATGAAAGAAGTAACTTGACAGTTATTTTAGTAGATATTCAAAGTAGGAGAGAAATTAATCTCAAGCCACTTAATTTTGTTTGTGCTTCATAAAAGGCTTTATTCAGAGATGGCCCATGAATTGCATTAAAAACTTCAGTGGCTGCTTTTTCTCCACTAAAATGATTGACATTTGAGGGCAGCTTGTAATAAATATATACTGTGATCACTGTATAATTTCATGAATTATACACTCATTGTCTCATTTGATCTTCACAACAACTTGGACTGGGAGACAGTTCTTGTTTTTGTTATTATTTTATTGACTTCTTGAAACAGGGTCTCAGATATACAAGGTCAACACAGTCCGGCCTTGAACTAGATTGCCTAATCTTCTGCCTCAGCCTCCTGAGTGTTGAGATCAGGTCTCCTCTTCACTCTATCATTCCTTCCCATTTCACAGGGAGGCACCTGAACTTAGAAGTGTTCATGAAGCAGTGGCATAACTCTGTGAGTAAGTCTTTGCAACCCAAGCCTGACAAACCTAGTTCAATACCCTGAACATGAAAGAGCTGAATGAACGGCACGCACCCATAATCCCAGCACATCTGTGACCGGACAGGAGGCAGACACAGGAGAATCACCTGGAAAACCTTGGGCAAGCTAAACCGTAGTAAACATAGGAAACAAGAGGCTTCGATTCAACAAGATGTAGAGAATCCCTCTGAAAGTTGTCCTGTCACACACACCTGGCATTTACACGTGTGTGTCTACACACAGAGAAACACACTGAATACGTTTATAAAGAAGTTAAAGTTTGTTGATTCCATAGTCATGTGACTAAGAAGCAATGGAGGCAAAACTTGAGGCCCAGCTTTCTTCACATCTAAACCCGCTAGGCAACTGATACCGCAACACTCAGAGTTCAAATGTGCCTCAGAAATGCAAGGAAACTTCCATTCACTGGTGACTGACAATTCCAGGTACAAACTTCTCATTAAACAAATACTTGTGAGTCATACCAGCAAACGATAGTCTATGATTTCCTCCATCCATAGGCACCTAGGATTTTAGCCTTGATAAATGTCATGTGGGCTTAGATTATAATACCTAAGCCTGTTCACAGTCACTTTCACATAAGTCTGTATCAAGTCTAGATGCACACATATTTAAATAATATGGACACTCAATGTGAAATACAGTCTGCAGATTGATTTATAATTGAAATTAATTTTAAAAGCCTGAGAATGATTTTTGAAAGAAATCATCAAAACAGTAAAATTTTTCCAAGGGAATAAAGAAAAAGAGCCTACCTGCTTTATCAAATGTTTAAATACTATAAAGCTTAAATAATGACCACACTGATGAGAAAGAGCAACGGAAGGAGACAGTGAGATGGCAGTCACTGGTGTTTACTAAGATCAGACAAAGGAAGTACACCAAAAGGAGCCCCAAAACATCCACTAAGAGATACGGGGAGGGGAGGGACAAAAACAGAGCACTTGTGCAAAATGAAATTAATTGAACTATTGCTTTAATAAAGATACAGATAGGTCAAAAAGTTCAGGAAGTATCAGATCACATTTTAGAGTCTAAAATGTGATCAAAACCACATTGTACTAATAACACTGGTTACACTTTTAATTGGAGAATCTAGTTCTCTTTTTCCTTGATAACTGTGCTGATATGAACAAAAATGACCCCCATAGGCTCATAGGAAGTGGCACTATTAGGAGGTGTGGCCTTGTTGGAGTAGGTGTGGCTTTATTGGAGGAAGTGCATAACTAGAGGGCAGACTTTGAGGTCTCAAATGCTAAAGCCAGGTCTAGTGTGATATTTATTGCTGCCTGTAGTTCAAGATATAGAATTCTCAGCTACCATATCTGCCTGAATGCCACCATGCTTCCTGCCATGATGATAATGGACTAAACCTCTGAACTGTAAGGCAGCCTCAATTAAATGGTTTCCTCTGTAAGAGTTGTTGTGGTCATGGTGTCTCTTCACAGAAATAAAACTCTAAGATGATAAATAAATTCTCACTGGCATACCTAAGATAATATTCTGCATAAATCTCGTAATCACTAAAAAAAAAATCTTGACAGTTTGTGTTAGAATTAAGGAGTGTTATTTTTAGAATATTGCAAAATACCTTTCACTTGTGCTGCAATGCATATGCCCATTACCTCTGACACCTCCTAAGCAAGGGGTCATATTCACTACTTTCATCAAGGAAAGCCTGCCCAGGGGTTGAGTTGGGATGTCGGGAGCAGAGTTACTCATCCATTCTGCAAGGCAGTTACCTTCCCTGCTCAGCCACAGACAAATGGGGCTAGGATATGGGCACTCAGCTTACACTGCCATCTTATCAGATAGGCACAAGCCTTTAAAATATCAAGCTTTGGGCAGGAGTATTTTCTCTATAAAGAAATACCGACTTATAATGGGCTTACAATGGTTTGATTTATGATTATTTTATCTCAGGATGGTTCTTTGTTGTTGTTTGTTTTGGTTTTGGTTTGTTTTGGTTTTTTTCCTTTGTTTTTTTTTTTGTTTTGTTTTGTTTTTTTGGTTTTTGGTTTTTGGTTTTTGGCTTGTTTGGTTTTTTTTTTTTTTTTTTTTTTTTTTTGAGACAGGGCTTCTCTGTATAGTCCTATCTGTCCTGGACCTTGCCCTGTAGACCAGGCTGGCCTCAAACTCCCAGAGATCCTCCTGCCTCAGCCTCCTAAGTGCTGGGATTAAAGGCATGTGCCACCACCACCAGGCCAGTCTTTTCTATTGCTGTGATAAGCCACCATGAATGACAAGCTGGCATAAAAGAAAGCATTTAATTGGGAGCTGTCTTCGTTAGGGTTCCTATTGCTGCGACAAAACACCATGGCCAGAATGCAAGTTGGGGAGGAAAGAGTTTATTTGGATTACACTTGCAGATCACAGTCAGAGCAGGAACACAAGCAGGGCTAGAACCTGGAGGCAGGAGATGATACAGAGGCCATAGCGGGAACTGCTTACTGGCTTGTTTCACATGGCTTGCTCACCCTGCTCTCTTATAGAGCCCAGAACCACCAGTGTAGGGATGGTACCACCCACCATGGACTGGCCCTCCCCGATTGACCACTAATTGAGAAAATGCCTTACAGCTGGATCTCACAGTGGCATTTCCTCAACTGAAGCTCCTTCCTCTCTGATGACTCTAGCTTATGTCAAGTTGACACACAAAACCAGGCAGTACAGGAGCTTACTGTTTCAAGAGGGTGATTCAGGCCCATCTTTGTAGGGAGCATGGCAGCAGACAGGCAGGCACGGCCCTGGAGCAGTAGCTGACAGCTCACATCTTAAGATACAAGCACAAGGCAGTAAGAGCTAATTGGAATTGGTGTGGGCTTTTAAAACCTCAAAGCCTGTCCCCAAGACATACCTTCTCTAACAAGGCCACACCTCCTAATCCTTTTTAAACAGTTCCACAAAACTGAGGAGCAAGCATTCACACATATGGGCTTATGGGGGGCCATTCTCATTCAAACTACCACAGTACCAAAGTAGTATGTATTCTAGTTCAAGTTTTGGATTTTGATAGTTTCCAAGTTTACATATATGGAATGGTCCTTCTTGGGTGTGAAGTCCCCCAGCTCCTAGCCAGTTTAGTGGTTTACTGTGTTGCTGTTGTGTAGCAATTTCCTCTAAATTGAAACTGTATCCGAGAGGGAAGCTCCCTAAGATTCACGAAGTAAATGGCATTGCTGAGGCTCAGAAAGCAATCAACTCACAAGTGCCAGAAAGTTCCTGAAACTTAAGAGATTCAGAAGGCACCTACCCAAGGTTACATAAGCAGTAACTACTAGGGACTGGAAACTTTCCAACTTGCCCAGCTGCCTGCAAATTGTACAGAAAGTTCAAGGATGAAGCTTTTGGAGTTGTTGCCCACACTAGGTTTATCTCTTCAGTCATGTAACTGTTTTTGAGTCATTTATGCTCCTGCAATTAACCCCCAGCTCATTCTCTTGTAAGGAATTCCAATAAACTCACACATTCACCAAGCCCAACATAGATGGAATTGTTTCTTTAGTATGTCACAGGTGCTCTATCTGGAATGAATGGAAATTATCTCATGTCTCCCCAGGTAAAGACACACAATAGTTGCAAGGTTAGGCAAACTAAATGCATGCTCAGTTTCTGATGGGCTTGTGAGCACATAACCACAACATAAGTTGAGGGGAACCAACATTTCCCCTTCACTGCTGAAGTAGCTTTTCAAAGTAATTGCCATTGGGAATAAATGTTACTTGGATTTGCTGTATTGGAGAAGGATTTGTTTTAGCTAAATTTTCATGCCTCTCACATCCCCTACAGAAACTTCCCTAAATTAAGCTGGTAATTTTAATCTTGGTTTCTGAACATAGAGAGCATATGTTATAAATATATTTCTTCAACTCCACTTACCATCTTTATAAATTATATTTTTTGCTTACTGGCATGATGGTAATTTTTTTATTATGAAAAATTCAAACATATGGAAAAGATGTGAGAATTGTATAATGAACATGCATATATCCATAATGTAATTCGTGGTAGATTTTAAAATTATTAGTAGTCTGTTTTTCATTTATTTATTTATTTAATTTGTATGAATGCTTTGCCTGCATGAATGTATGTATACCATGTGTCAATGGAAGTCATAAGAATGTGTTGACTCCCCTGGAACTAAAGTTACAGGTGGTGTGAGCCACAATGTGTATGCTAGAAATTGAACTCAGAGCCTCTACGAGAGCAACCAGTGCTATTAACCACTGAAGCCATCCCTCCAGCTCCTAGTCTGCTTTCCTTGTTGACATATTTTGTATTGTCCCTTATAAATGAGCTAGTGTACCTCACAACTGGACTGTACGGATAGTGTTTTTACTGAAAAAGACATGGTGGCATATGCCTATAATCCTAATACTCAGGGGGCTGAGTCAGAAGGCTCATTAGTTGAAGCCAGCCTGAGATACACAGCAAGACCCTGTCTCAAGACAGAGCAAACCAACAAACACACCCTAACTTTTTTATATAAGTTTTGAAGTAGGAAATGATAGACTAAGCATGGTGGCAGACCCACATAATGCCAACATTTGTGAGAGCCATGTGTTCAAGGCTATAGAGTGAGTTAGAGGCTTTGGCTACTACAGACCTGTTTCAACACAAAACAAAAAGAATAAAAAGAAAGAGAATGCAGATAGAGAGAAGTGAGGACTTGGTGATAGTTCTCATCTGCAGTAACAGGATGGAGAATATTATGATTATTTGCTTTTTTACTAAGCATCATTATAAGCTTACAGATTCTAAAATATTAAATTGCCCAAATCAGTTATAGTTATTATTACTTTAATGCTCTGGTTTTTCAATTAAGCAATAATGGCCCACTCATTTTCTTCAGCCTTGCTTGTCTGCTCTTCGTAGGTTAAGGCGTGATTTGCCAGGGAGGGCTGTAGTCACAGGGAAGAGGAAATTAGGCATGCAGTAAAGGCTTACAGGTGGAGTGATATCAAACACAGTCACATTTACCAAACAGATGGCAGGGAGAGAAAGCTGAGACGAAACCAGAAGGGAAATATGAAGCTTTATTTTGACATGCCGCTGTCATTTTTAGATATAAAGAATGATTTTTAATGGCTACCTATAATTATTTTGTTCTGTTACCCATTCATTTGCAAAAAGCTGCCTTGAGCTCAACTCTTTTATCCATGTTTCTACCTGGATAAAGGAAGAACTATAAACATTCTCAAGAGCTTTATGATATAATAAAGCAAAGTTCTTTGCAATAAATATACAACTCAAAATAATGGTAAATTTCCCCCCAATAAATACAAGCTCATTCTCAACCTATTCCTAAGTGAAATAAATATATACTACATTTCTCCCCTCAGTAAGGACTTTATGTATGTTTATTTTCAAATCCTTTACCACAACAACTGGTTTCCAGTAAGTGGGCCAGAGGAAATCAAAGTATGAGGTCATGTGACCTGTCAGTAGTGAATAAATAGATATTTTTAGTGCAGACAAATGTAAGCTATCTGTATAATCCAAATAAATTATGAAACTAAAAATTGACAAGCAAATTCTAATAATCTTTAAACTAAGCACTTAAATGTTTTAAACCTTAAAAGGGAAATAGTAACAGTTGCTAATGCTTATAAAATTTGCTCTGATTATTTGTATTTCTTTTATGGGGCATCCGATACTGCCCTTACAATATCAACTAAGTCCAACAAATGATTAGTAGGACTTCAATGCATTTAAGTGAGATTGAGAGAAAGTCGGCCTAAAAGGAAGGAGGGCTGTCATGGGTATACCTGAAGAGGGAAGGAATTGGCCCCAGAAAGCACTAGCCTCTCTCTCTCTGGAGATGTGTGTTTGAGACTTGGAGAGAAGGCTTGCATTCATTATTAACAGCAATAGCAAATCGTTTTTAAAGTGTCAGCACGTTGTATCACCACATTCTGTTCCTAACATTTATAAACACAGTCTCTAAATTACAAATAATTTACCCCACATCAAATGAAGCTTAACAAAACAAATAAAAACAAAAAATATTTATAGTTCATTTCTTGACTTCCAAAATTCTTCCTACTTTTAAACAGCACGTGGATATAAATGAGTTGACTGAATAAAATGTATTGGTTGGTTTGTACATCTAATATGCTTCTTGATAGAAATGGGGGGGG
>CABHPH010044726.1:0-13128 GCA_902168325.1 Peromyscus nudipes | reverse complement strand
AAAAAAAAAAAAAAAAAAAAGGAAAAAAAATCTGTAAATAAATAGATAAATACATGGATTTTGTTCTGGCAATGCATGTTCATGTGTGTTGCAGGTTGGGTGTGGGACGGTCATTATTAACTACTAAATTAAAGCACCTAAATAGGTGAAGGTGAGAAGGATACATAGAGTTTTTATAATGTAGAAAGATAAAGTGAGGAGTTACCAGTGTATGACTTTGTGTATGTGCTTGTGTTAGCACTGGCCAAGGAAGATGATGCCATTGGCTCCTGAATTGGTCTAGACTTCGTGGGATCTTGGAATAAGATACGACACTAGATACAGAACATATGAGAAGACAATGTGCCTAGATATTTTAGGATGCCAACCAGATTGCTACCTGAATGATTGAGATGAGCTTAAAGAAGGGGTTGCATTCAAATGAGGAGAGTGTGAGACTGAGTCTCTTTAAATATGTTTTGAGGGTATCTTGAGGTTCATAAGAGATGTGTACAGATATAAATGTGCAAATTACTAATGTGGTCTTTGGAAATATCCCCCATAGTCTCTAGCACTTGAAAACTTGGTCCACATTGCACTGTTTGGGTAGATTAGGGTGTGGCCTTGTTGGAGGAAGTGTGACACTGGGGGTAGGCTATGAGTCTGTGAGAGTTTAGAGACTCCCGCTGTTTATAGTAAAACATGTTAGTTATCAGTTTCCTGCTCCAGTTGCTATGCCTCCACGCTGCCATCATGGATGCTTATCCTTTGGGAACTGTAATCCCAAATAAACTCTTCTTGAAGTTGTGTTTGTAATGGTGTTTTACCACAGTAGTAGAAAAGGAACTAGTGTAATAGGAAATGACTAATCCAGTTCCAGAGAAGGAAAGCTGGGAAAAGCATGTGTTCATATAATCTGTTAACATAAGGCCTGAGATACCATGGACACACTTTGCACTTCTGGAGATCGGGAGAGAGAAAACTGAAAACATCCATTCAAGCCTATCAGAGTCAAAGCTTCTTTAATGGTATTTCTTAGATTTGAGAGTCAGTTCCCTCTCTAGAGATAGCAGCTATTGAGTTGTGCACAAACCGATTAGTCTCTTATCTAGAAGTGTCTATAGAAGTTAAATATTGTCCAAATATTTTTGTGTTAGATCTGAGAACACATGAGGACTTGGTTTACATGAAGCAAGAGATGAAAATGAACTGAAAAAAAATCAATGTATATAGCACATGGACTCTTCTCCTTTGCTCTCATAACATAGTTATAAAAAATCCCTCTATCTGGCCTAATTTAATTATTTTCTATTATTTAATATAAACATTATGTGGATGGTCCCATTGGTCCACTCACTGTTTTCTCATTTATGTATTTAAACCAGTATATATGATGTGTGTGTGTGTGTGTGTGCGTGTGCACTTGCACACACATACATGCAATGCTGTCCCAGCAACTATTTCCAAAAATGGTTTGCTGAAATGTGCAATTCTGTCTGAGCTGGCATTGATCTTTTGATGTGGGTGATTTTTGGCCGATTTGTGGGAAGCTTCAGGGTCCAACCCCCTGTGAAGTCACAGCTGGCTAGAGGTATGAGTGCCAAATGGGGCACTGAAAAGAAGTCAGACTAAAGAGTCACAGAGGAAGTCAAATAGGCATTTTTTTTCCGGTAGCAACCTCCATTCAGTCTCACTGTCTCATTAACTAAGCAGAAGGCCAATGCTTCAAATGAGACACCTGATGACCATTGCATAAATCATGTGTTACATCAGAACCTGACTATAATCTGACCGCTGACCCTGAAAACTGGTTTTATGTCACAATTACCATTATGTGTAACTATGTTTATATGTGTATTAATAAAACAATCTTGTGGCTGGCATGATATTCAAGCACTTAAAATGTATGCTGTTCTTGCAGAGAAACCAAGTTTGGCTCCCAGCACCCAAACAGGTCTTTATAACCATGAAATCCATAGGATATGACATTTTTTTTCCAGACTGTGCAGGCATCTGCACTGACATGTGTACCCACACACATATAAACATAATTTTTAGAAGTAAAATAAATCCTTTTAAAAAGGAAGTAATCCTATGAAGTAGCTATTATTTTTAATCTTTCTTGATCTTGGAGATAGTATATGTGATGTTTAATTTTGCTTGGGAACTTGACAGAATTTTGAATCACCTAGTAGGTATACTTCTGGGTGCTTTTATTAGGGGCTTTCCAGGGAAATGAATTGAGCACCAGAATCCTCTCTCTCTGCTTCCTGACCATGGGTGCAGTATGACCAGCTGCTTTATGGTCCTGCTGTCATCCTTCCCACAATGATAGACTGTATCTCTCCTTAAACTGAGATCCAGACTAAATCTTTCTTTCCTTAGCTGCTTCATTCAGATCACAACAATGAGAAAAGTATCTAATATAGGGTGCTGTCTAGACAAATTTCTATGACAGAATCCAGGCCCAATCTATGAGCCCAAACTATTAACCAATAACAGTCTCTTTTCCTATCCCATAAAGGGTGGTTCGTTTTCAGTACTTTTTAAATAACTATGTTGAAGTTAATATTCTTATGCAAACTGAATCCCAAATTCATAAATTTACCTCAAAATTAACATTTTAACTTTTACACATTTTCATGCATTTATGTGTATTAATTAAAATTTATATTAGGTAATTTCACACATGTACACAATGAATACAGACCACTCTTCGCCTGACCCTTTCCTATCTCCCTATGACCCTGTGTACTCCTCTCTTCCCCATAGATCTCTATCTCATGTTCATGACTATTCATTTTGTTTGGTGACTACTGAGTTTAACCTGGAACATCTTTGTAACCATGGGTTTGAAGCTATCTATTAGCACCTGAGGGCTCAGCATTGGTAATACAGCTAGAAATATATGATTCCACTCCTGCAGGATCTATCAACAACCTAGGGTTTAGCCATAAAAGGTTAGCCCCTCCCCCATGAGTGCCTCCCACTTCATGCTGATTGCTGACAGGACAGTTTTGTGGGCATTATGCAGGTAAGCACGGTGATGAGTTAATCACAATGCTTGTGTCAAGTCTGCATTTTACAGCCCTTCAACATTGTTTTTTGTTAAAATATCCACTCTCTTACAGATACGTATCACTCCATTCAAAATAAATTATATGAAAACTGTAGCCTTCCAGAGTGACTCATTATTGAAATATAGAAAGTCTAGACTTTGCATTAAGTACAAAGAACAATTTCCCATCTCATAGTTCTTTGCACACTCTGCCTTTCACAACAGCAGGAATTAGACATTTTATGAATCTGCCTTGTATTTATGCTTCCTTCACTTGCTTGAAAGCACTATTTGTTTAGTCTAATAAGGCCCTGATTGCAGGTATCGGCACACACACTTTGAAACTGGGTTCCTCTTGGTAAAATGCAAGCTGTGTGAAATGCATGGAAAATGCAATTATACTCTAATTTACTTGATGCCAGTGGCTTTAATTAAAGCAGATCATATTTCAATGAAGTAAATTCATGCTCCTCTTTAACAAAGGAAGTTGGGAACACAAGAAGGAAATTGGCTATTTTTCTTTTGAATCCTGACTCATAGCATAGTTACTCTCAAACTGCTTATCTGAGAAAGTGTTAATACATAGATCTGCAACCCCAGAGCAGGAAGTCCTAGGGTTCCTACCTCAGGAGTGTTCCTGCTGCAGGAGAGTTCAACCAGGCCAGGTGCAAGAGCCCAGTGATGGTTATCTCCATCTCTTGGCTTACCTCCAGTTATTTCCTGCCATCCATCTCTCTTGCCCCTTCTGTGGTGTGTTGTTTGCTGCTCTGGAGCCATCAGTAAACACTTGAGTGGCATGAAACAATGGTATGTCCTCTTTTCTGTCAGATCGGAAGTTTAGGTAGCAAGCAATTGCTTAACACACATCCAGATGCCTGGAAGGAGGCAGGATCAGGCTTGGGCGTACTTCGGCCATTGAAGACTGAGTTAGTTAAGTGGTTCCAGAACTTGGATTTTATGACACTATGATAGCTATTGTACTTCCTTAGCTTCTCCTAGAGACCAGCAGAATGTGGGAGGAGTATCTTTTACTTGTATCTATAGCAATCATTTCCCAGATTCTTGCTGACACATCTCATCACCTTGAATTGGGTCACATGCCTCAATCTATGACATTAAGAAGAATACAGAAAAATGTAGTAGGAGAGACACATAGCTAAGAAATTCTTCCAATGAAGAAGATATCTTCAGTAGGAAGATGAAGTGAATGCAGAACGGTACCTGAAGAGGTCAGTACTTGTTTGTCACATCCCTGGATGTCCTCTCAGCCCACTATGACTGTTGGCGTGTTTGGTTAGGAATACAACTTTAAAGACTATGAACATGTAGATTACAATACTTGATTTTGTTGGCACTGGAAATCTATTTATTAGCTGAATTCATTAGTGAAAAGAAAAAAAGTTCATGGAAAGTGATTATATTTATTTCTATCTAGCTTTCTGTACAGATGCACACTTTATAAATACCCCATGTGAAATAATTCAGAAAATTGTTTAAAAATTTTGAATACAGGTCTTTTTTTTATACTTTGAAAGGGGGAAGGGTGGGAACTCTGTGATGGCGATTCTTAATGGCATTTCCATTGTACCATGCAAGACAATGAATTTAAAGAGCAACAATCTATGCTAAACAAGGCTAAACTGTGGCAAAGACCAACTATGTTTTAATGAGCTATGAGGAAATTAAAAGCTTCTGGCACTCTATAGCACACCAGCCTTTGTTTTTGACTGAAGTGCTCATTATGCACAAAGGTCCAGTCAATCACGGTGCTGCTCATGTAGTGGCTAATTGCTGTGGGGCCCTTGCACTGCTGAAGGGGACCATTTTTAATTCTGCTCCCTTTCCTGAACAAAACCAGAGTTTCTCCAGGCTTCTTCAACAGTCACTTTAATTTGTCTGATGTTTCTTTTCCCCCCCTTTTACAGCTAAATTGGCTGATTACAGCCAGTAGCCTTTTGTTCATTAAGAGGAGCAGCCTATTATATGTTTACTTACCTAAGTGTTCATACATAATTGTCAATATGGATTTTATCAGTGTATGAGGGTAGTTTCAGTACTGCATTTCTGTTTTGAGTTTAGTAACTTCTGGAGAGTGACACACAGGTGTGACTGACACATCCTGGGAACCTCCTAACCCTCTGGATCAAGAAAAGGCTGAACCAACAGAGAGCAGAGGAACCTTAGCGCACTCATTGCATCCTACATTCTCTATTTCCAAATGATAAATCTGAGACAGGAATATTTTGTTCTAAGAGTTAAAGGATATATGGAGATTTGGTAGATTCCTTAAATCTGGTTTTCTTTGCCCTTCTTGCTTGGTACAGGCTACAGTTGTGGTACTCACCTAATGAGTATTTGATTTTAGTTTTTGTTCTTTGTTTGTTTGTTTTGTTTTTGGCAAATGAACTATTGAGGATTTGGAAAATTTATTTTTATTAAGTTTTAAATTGATGTAGCGATGGTTTGGCAATCATATTGCTTATGCCTCTTGGTGGCCGGTAGAGCAAAACAGCTCCCCACCAATGATCCTGTGTTTCTTAAGGACATATTCCTAAATTCAACCATTCCATTTGCTTTTCTGTAATTGATTAGTGGAATGGCTTGTTCAGAAAGGAGCTGCTGACATTTGGTTTAATTGCCTTGGACCAGTTATGTCCCAGGTGCCCAAGTGATGGGCATCTTGGATAAAAACTAATAAATAAGTTGAGTATGCATTTGGAGTCAAATGCCAGTGCTGGAGTTTTTTTCCACATGGTCCAACTTGGCTAATGAAGGAATTTACTCTCTAGGGTAACTAACGACCTAAAAGATATGGCTTGAATTTACAAAAAATGGTGAGGAAAATTACTTCACATTGCTTGTTTATATTAGAAGTCATAGCTTGCTTCAAAAGCTACCCTAAGGATCTGCTCATCTTTTAAATGAAAGTAGCAGGTTCTTAATAGAATAAAAACAAAAATAAAAATAAAAAGACTTTTGTACTAGGTGCGTCATGGTGGGCAGCAAGATGGTGTCTGCCAGCAGGCCCGTTCAGGTAGTAAAACTACATGCTCCATTATTTACAATCTTGACATAAGAAATCATCTTAAATATGATACCTCAAAAGCTTTGAGAACAGCAGGGCTACCAACTCTTGCTTCTTCCCGCCCTCTAAAGGAAGTAAATGGGATTTGCTAAATCATCAGGGTTCACCAGACACCGCAGCAATAATAAAAGCATTCATTACATCAGAAATACACATGAAACATGTGTCTCAGAAAGAACAGAATTTATCCAATGTTGTCATCACTGAATGCATTAAAGAATACTAAGAGAACACGTAATAACCATCTCCTGTTGCAGGTGAAGAAGACACCAGTGGAGTATATTTCTCATGGTCTTGGAGGATTTGGAAAGCTAAACACTGGGGTTTTAACTTTGCATGGTAGTTTTCTTTTCCACCACCAAATTTTATTTATCAAAAACTACCTTTATGGAAGATGAATGGTCTGATTCCATGGTGGAAATTTTATATAAGGATACATCAAACTGTAAATACATTTCAAATATATTGATTATATGTTCTTGGTCCACTGAGGAAAGTGCTTAGTTGTTGTCCTAGAGATGGATAAGAAATCTTAGATAAGCCATGGGAAAGAAATTCAATCAGCACACGAAATAACATGCCCCTGGGTAATGAGGCAGATTGTATAATCGAGAAAATGCTACAATAGGATCTCTAGCTCTGAGTTTATTGGGTCTAGTCACAAACTCCGAACCTTCCACAAATGACTTAGACCCCAGTCTGACTTGTAAGAGTTCCCCAAGGCAGGACACATGCAAACAGGTCCAATTTCCATTTCCATGAGGACTTTATTGTCAGACAGGGATGGAGCTGAGAATCTATGTCTCCTTTTTCTTCCCCCAACAAGGTTTCTAAGTGAACTACACTCTCAAGCAAGTTTAAGAATCACTGACTTAATCAACACCATCATCTACATGTATTTTTGCCCCTTGAAAATCATGGAGTAGAAATAAACAGCAGGAATAATCACAGTGTTCTCAGGTGTTCTCTGTTTCATATGTCAGTTTTCTGAATTTGCTTTACATTGTGGGTAATGGTCCAAGCATGACAAAGGGCTGCAGATATAATTTATACTCAATGAATGTCTGTTTTTTGAGTGATGTACTCACAGACAGTTATAAGCAGGCATGTTTCACAAATCCTTAAGTAATGGTATAAAACCTGTGTATGCATGAACATTTGTATATGTATATATGTATGCATGTATGTGAGTCTTTCTACTTGGGTGGCATACAGAAGCACTGAATGTGAGGAATCACACACTAAGAATGATTAGCAGAGGCAATCATTGCATTTCTCTTCATTTTTCTGTTATGCGAGTTACCTTTTCTCAACTTGATACAAGCTTGGGTCATTGGTAAAGAGGGATCTTTGATTGAAGAATGGCCTCCATCAGATTGGTCCATAGGCAACTCTGTGTGGCATTTTCTTGATCAATGGATAATATGGAAGGGCCTAACCCTTTGTGGGCTGGACCAGCATAGGACAGGTGGTCCTGGGTTGTATAAGAAAACAGGCTCAACAAACCGGCACGCTTCCTTCCTCCACGGCCTCTGATTCCTCCACGTTTCCTCTTGAGTTCCTGCCCTGACTCTGCTCAGTTATGGACTGTGATCAGGACTTGAGTTCCTGCCCTGACTCTGCTCAGTTATGGACTGTGATCAGGACTTGAGTTCCTGCCCTGACTCCGCTCAGTTATGGACTGTGATCAGGACTTGCACACCTTTCCTCCCCAAGTTGCTTTTGGCTGTGATAGTTATCACAGCCATAGAAAGCAAACTATGATACCTGTACAAACTCTGGAGCAGTGGTTCTTAATCTGTGGGTTGCAACCCCATAAACGGTCATCTATTAGATATCCTGCATATCAGATATTTACATCATGACTCATAACAGTAGCAAAATTACAGTTATGAAGTAGAATGAAATAATTTTATGGTTGAGGTCACCACAATATGAGGAACTGTATTAAAGGGTCGAAGCATTAGGAAGTTTGAGAACCACTGCTCTACAGTCACTTACCAATCTCTGGCCCTTTCATTCATGCCAGAAAGACAAAATTGTCTACTGTGCCTATGAAAAGAAATCCCAGAGATCTTCCAGAAGAACCACTCTGAATGTGATGTGATGTGTGCCAGACAACTATCTTTCTTGAGGATAAGCTCTATGTTCTCATCTAGTTGCCAGATAATCTTTACTTCTGAAAAGAACGGAGCAGGGGAAGCTGGGTCCCTAAATGCTCCCTACTTCTGTTCTTTTTCTGACTGCCATTTCATTTCATATCACTTCAGTAGGCAGAGCCTGCTGGTCAGCTTTGTGTTATGAACAGGTCATGCTCTATTTATTTTCTTCCTACTTTTCATAGATTACAGAGGAACTAGTTTGTCCCTCTAGGCTTCCTGATGGGAAACAGTGCTGAACAAAATGGAGACAGAGATATAACAAGTTCCAAATGTTTATAATGAACCACAGAAGTAACATAAGGCCAGGGATTTATGTCTTGAACTTAACCTTGAAGAAAATGGTAGCATATGAACTATTAGAGGCATAGAAAGAACTCTGAGAAGGGGAATTTGAAAGAAGGCTTAATGATATCAAGAATGGATGGTGTTCAATGTGAGTTTCTGGAAACTGATCTGAGCAGAGTGTACTGATCTAGTTCCTTTGAATGTCTGAAGAATGTGTGTGGGCAATGGCTTCTCTAACCCGACTCTCATTTCTTGTTCAGTACACACTGGCCTTGCCCTGATTCCCTTCCTATTTTTATGACAGAAATACTCAAAATAGGCCTTGAAAGGCGCTTTGAAGCCAGACAGTGAAATAACCATCCAGAGAAGGCAGGGTTCTTATTTCATTAGACATTTCCCAGGTCCAACAGGAATAGGGGACCCACAACAGTAGTCTAATCATCACAGGGGGAAATCTACAGGTTACCGAATTTTAATAGGCCACTCAACTGAATTGATGACTCAAAGCAGACAAAGGTGGAGCCTAGGTTGGCCACATTCATTTATATTTGTACCCTGACCGAACACCCAGACCAAGGCCAACAATGACTCTCTTTTCCTTATGCTCTGAGATAGATGGTCTCAAGACAGGCTGGAAGGGCAAACAAGCAGACTTGATGTTTCTCAAAATCTCTTCTCTCCTTTTACATTCTGACTTAGAACAACATCACAAGACAAGTCCTTGCCCTTGATAGAAAGCATGTCACCAGGAGAGGTCTTGGTAATATATCACTTTCCTTGAGCTTTATTTCCCCAGTTGATGTTTGGTCCCTCCATCTGCATTACTGAAATTGTGCAGATTATTCAGTCACAAGTGCCCATGGACTGGAGTTGGTGTTTACATGGTAGTACCTTGCCTCTTTTAATTCTTATCACTACCAAAAGTTATTTTTGCTGCCAGGTAACCAGGAAATACATTGGATATCACAGACAGTAAGATAATTTTCCAAATGCGTGAATCAAGAATGAGGGCATCTAGGGTACACAGGAAAATATGACCTGCTCTTGTTTATAATATATTATTCATATTAAAATATCCACTTTGTCTTAAATATTATATGCTTTCTCACACAAATATGAAGGATGAATTTGTCTGGTGACATTGTTGTCTGCTTCCTGACCAAAAGTTTTTTTTTTAATAATATTTCATAGGCATGTGATGTGTGCATGAAACTGTGGGCGTGCCTGTACCACAGCCTGTGTGTGGAGTTCAGAGGACAATGTTGTAGACTTGGCTCTTTTCTCCTACCTTACTGAAACACAATCTTTCCAGCATCCCTACCATATTGCAAACATCAACTTAGCTGGCCCTGGAGATTCCAGGTGATTCTCTTACTTACATCCCATCTCACTGTAGGAGTGCTAGCATTACAGATATAATCTACTGTACCTAGATTTTTTTATGTGTGCTCTAAGGATCAGATTCAGTTTATGTAGCAAACACTTTCACCTACTGAGCCGTTTCACAGAGTTCTTATACACAGATTTCTTAAGGATAAAATTCTGTTGTGTTTAAGTGACTTAGTCTAGCTGTGACATTGGTGATCAACTTCTAAGTTCACATACTTGCTAGGTATCACTATGACACTGACTAAAAAACGGTCTTACATTTTTCTGAATAAATCTGTAATTTTCAGGGTCCTCAAAGAACCTGTCAAGCTTTGGACATCAGAAATATAGACTTAGAAACATGTCAAGGTCATTGGTAGCTTTGTGTAGGGAACTGGGCAGGAGAATGAACACACTTGAAAAGCAAATGGAAATGCCAATCAATTCGAAGTGGCCAAGGCAGAGGTGAAAATTAGCATGGCCTATTCACAGGACAATCAGCACTGATTTGCAAGCTTTGGGTAGAATACCAGTGCCATTTCACATATTTCACAAAATGGTCTTGGAAAGAACATCAGTGAACCAGTCTGGATGAGAACCAAATCTAGGATTTGTTTGAAATGATTGAAGTGCTGCAAATCTGGGACATCAACATTTTAGAATTTTAGATCTTATGTCATTTGGCCCAAATGACATTTTTCCAGGAGAGGAAACTGAAGAGTCAAGAGTGAAGTGACTTACTGAGTGTCATCAAGCTTGACAGGTCTGGGCTAAGTCTCAGGCTCCAGGCTTCAGAGCTCTGTTTACAACCACTGCATCACAGTACCTTCTCCAAATGGAATGTAAGCAGCATCAATGGCCTCCCTCTTCTGAGATCCACAACAATGACTGTGATGAGGACTCTCTCTGATGCAAAGTTTTAAACAGGTGATAGACAGCTGGCTGATCAATTTCTTCACAACTTTCCCCAACCAAGGAGGATATTAGTAAGTTATGATTTTTTTCTCTATTTCAGGGGATGTATATCTGTTACTTTTCCATTTCTATAATACATTTCCTTGACGAAAAAAAAAAGAAGAAAGGGTTTGTTTTACTTATAGTTTCAGGAGGAATACATCTGTCATGACAGGGAGGCAGTGCAGCAGGAATATGAGGCCAACCTCACAGTCAGGAAGCAGAATGATCACAGTTCATCTGTACCTAGGAAGTAAAGAGAAATAATAGGACATGGGACAAAGCTATACAATCTCAAATTCTACCCTCAATGACATACTTCCTCTAGCAAGACTTCACAATCTAAAGATTCTTATTTAACTGAGCTTTGGCTGTAAATGTGACACAGCCTAAAGTCATTTGAGGAAGTCTCAACTGAAAAACTGCCCATATCAGATTAGCCTGTGGCGATGTCTATGTGGGATTGTCATGATTGACATTGATGTGGGAGGGCCCAGACCTCTATAGACCTCCAATCTCCATGTTAGTGGACTTAGGCTCTAAAAGAACACTAGGTGAGGGCATGATCATGGCAATGATCCAGAGAGCAATCAAGCAAGCAGCATTCTTGCCCAAGGTTTTGCTTAAAGCTCTTTACCTTGAGTCCCTTCCTTGACTTCCCTCACTAATGAATTGGGACCTGGCAGTATAAGCCAAATAAATCCTTTCCTCTCAAGTTGCTTTTGGTCAGATTATTTTGTCACAGCAACAAAAAGGGAACGATAGCCCTTCTATAGCATTCTCAAACAGCACTGCAACTGAAGACCAAGTGTTCAGTGCTCGCATACATGAGCCTACATGCGACATATATTATTATTCAAATCCTAAGAGGTAAAATATCTAATAAATATTTGCATCCTCTGTCTAGTACATTGAGTAGGCATCTCTCTCTCTATGCCACAGTTTTCCCATCATGTCCAGGTTGTGATCCAATGCTTCTCATCAGGAGGCTCAGTTCAATCAATTGCAGTTGGCATGAGAGATGAATCCCAGTTACCATTGCTGTTCTTCTTGTTTTCTGCCGAAATTGGAGATACCTTTTGCTTTTCTTGAGACCAGTTCTTAACATGATGTGGCGCTGTCTGAGATCTGCAGCCTGCCACAAAGGAAATCTTTCTCAATGTCAAAATAATACCTTTATAGGCCCAGAATACTCTACACGATCTAGAGCCCACACAGGGGCAGACATGACACACCCGCAAATGGATTTCTGAAAGCACCTATCTCACTTTTAAAATTTTTATTAATTTTTTAAATTTTAATTGTGTGTGTGTGTGTGTGTGTGTGTGTGTGTGTGTGTGTTGTGTAAGCACAGGTGTTCGAACAGGTACATGCCTTCACATGTGTGCATATGTATGTGGAAACCAGAGGTTGATGTCAGATGTATTTATCAATTGTTTCTCCACATTACATTTTGAAAAATGTTCTCTCAATAACTCAGGGCTTAAATTTTTTTCCAGAGTAGCTAGCTACTGAGTCCCTGTGATACTCCTGTGTCCATCTCGCCAGTTTTGAGAATTCAGGCCCTTACATTGTGCCCATAGTTTTAAATGAAGGCTGGAGAGTGGAATTTGGGTCCTCTTGCTTGAGCACCATGTACTTTACTGGCTGTGCCACGTGCCCAGCTTCTGAGTTGCTTTTGTAAAGATTGAAATCAACAAAGATTGGAAAGTGCTCTGTCCCTTAACTCCTCTCACTAAATTACCTGTACCTGTCAGCTCCTGTATTAGTTGCTTTTCTCTTGCTGTGATAAGACATCATGACAAAGGCAACCTGTAGAAGGACAATTTTGTTTTGGCTTATGGTTCCAAAAGAATGAGCCCACTCCAATGCTGACGAGCATCACATGAGAATCAAGAAGCTGAGAGTTCACATCTTCAACAAGGAATAGGAAGCAGAAAGTGAGTCCAAACTGGAAATGGCAAAAGACTTTAAAGTCTCAAAGTCAACCTCCAGTGATGTAATGTGGTGGTATTGTGTTCCCCAAAATATTGTGAATGCTAATAAACTTATCTGGGGTCAGAGAACAGGACAGCCACAATATTAAACATGAGGATAGGCAGTGGTGGCATACGCCTTTAATCCTAGCATTCCAGAGACAGAAATCCCTCTGGATCTCTGTGAGTTCAAGGCCACATTGGAAACGGCCAGGCACGGTGATACACACCTTTAATCCCAGAAAGCCACACCTTTAATCC
>CABHPH010044714.1:0-11243 GCA_902168325.1 Peromyscus nudipes | reverse complement strand
TCCCTCCCTCTCCCTCTCCCTCCCCCTCTCTCTGCCTCTTTCTCTCTCTTTCTGCCTCTCTCTCTCTCTCTTTCTCTCTCTCTCTCTCTCTCTCTCTCTCTCTCTCTCTCTCTCTCTCTCTCTCGGTTCTTGACAGAAACCATTAGGAGGTCTCATGCAGTAAAGAATATGATCATATTTGTGGTTTGAAAAAATGACCTGGCTAGAGAAAATGCTGGGAATGTATAAGACATAGACTACACAGAATATAGTTAGGAGGGTGTCATAAAGTTCAGGCAAAATATGACGATGGCTTGTTTAAAATGGAGGTAGAAGAGACAGAAACACAATGAACACAAAATGTAGGAGGTAGAATCAGCATGAACTTGGTGATAGGTGAGCTGCTTGGAAAATAGAGGTGTTAGGCAAAATCTTTGATTTCCCATATTCCATGATTAGAGCCTCAGAAAGGATTTTAAATTTTTTTTATTTTTATGTGCATTGATGACCTGCATGTCTTTGTAAGGGAGTCAGAGCCACTGGAACTTGAATTACAGACACTTGTGAGCTGCCATGTGGCTGCTGGGAATTGAACCCGGGTCCTCTGGAAGAGCAATCAGGGCTCTTCACTGCCGAGCCATCTTTCCAGCCCCCAGAAAGGATTTATGCCCACTGTATACCTGAGGACACTGGGGCTTAGAGAAGCTCAGGGTTGGGATCAAGCTCACTCGGCTGGGTAGAAGCTGGACTTATGTGCCTTTATGTTGCTTGTATGATTGCCAAGACATTTCCCTAGGAATCTGTCTCCCCTGCATCCTCTCCACATATCACCTGTATCATTGAGACCCCAAAGCATTTGCTGAGTTTATTTTCCACTCTTTTTCCCTGACTAGGCTGAGCTGGTTGTGGCCAAAGTCCAGTCTTATTTTCCATTTTGCTGAGAGACTCAAGCCCTTTATCGTTGTGGAGGGGTATGTTCCAAGACTCTTTGGGGATGCTTGAACCTTAGATAATAACAAACTCTTTCCATATCCTGAATTTTCTTATATGTATGCCATGTCCTACATGGCTTGGGTCCTGGAACTCTGGTTAGGGGCAGTGGGGGAAGGTAGAAAGGACAGACACATAGACATATGTTTATTAGGTCAGTGTGGGGAAAGGGGATTAGCATGACCAGTCCCATGTCAAAGTATACATCTAATGCCTACTTCACTTACTGGGGGCTTCCTTTGCTTCCCTGTATGTGTGCATGCCTATGATAAAGTTTACTTTAAAAATTAGGCAGAGTGAGAGGTTAACAAATGCAACAACACAATAAGACAATTACAATATATTCAATCTGGTGTTTTCTGTTGCTGTGATCAAAAGCAGCTTGGGAAGGAAAGAGTTTGTTTGATTTACACTTCCCCACCACAGTCCATCACTGAAGGAAGGCAGGGAAGGAATGCAGGCAGGAACCTGTAAGCTGGAACCTGTCAGCAGGAACTTACTGGCTAGTTTCTCCCCATGGCTTGCTCATCTTGCTTTTTTATCCAAGCAAGGACCACCTGCCTGGGAGTGGCACCAATCACTGTGGACTGGGCCCTCTAACATCAATTAAGGGAATCGGGACAACTTTCAGTTGAGGCTTCCTACTTAGGTGGTTTTAATGTGTGGCAAGCTGACTTTAAAACCAGCCATCACAATATTATAATAAAAGTTATCTACAACTTATGAATTACTTTATTTCTGGAATTTTCTACTAGATATTTTAATAATATACATATTGTATACTATTACAGCAGTAGTAATATGGTTGACTATAAGTAACTGAAACCATGAAAAAAGAAATTGTTGATAAAGAGGGACTCCTGAATTTAGTTGTATAACTAACCCAGATTAATCCAGGGACTAGAGAATAAGAAACGTGCCCCAGTTTCTACAGAAGGTAGCCAGTTTAGAGGGCAAAGTGTGTTTAAAACATTTTCAGTGGTCTAGTCCTTGCACCAAGGCCACATTTGGGGGACTGAAATGCAATGCTCAGAAAAGACTGTTAGGAAGAAACCAGAAGTTTCTAACACCCTAGCCTGGTGTAGCTCTGGATTTAAGCCCAGCTCCACAATGTGTGCTCTAATGGTACTTATCGGCTTTGGGGCTTTGACTTCCTCCTGTACAAAATGAGGCTCATTTAAGAATTTACTCAGTAGGGTTGTTGTGAGAATTTGCACTTGGTTTTCTCTGCTAATATATGCTAATGTCCCCTATTTTTTTTAAGGACAAGAAATTGCATGATTAGCCAAGAAGGGGTTAGAGTGGGAATTTCTCTTCTTTTGGCCCTGAAGTTTCTGTCACTTACAGACTGCTTTCCCCATGGTTTATTCTGGAATGAAGAAAGAGGAAGCTGGCTCTCTGGAGGTCCTCAACAAGTTGACAGATGTCCCCTAAGGCATCTTTCAACAGAGAACTATTCTTTATTATAATTATTATTCTTTGTGATTTACAGTGTGTCTATAAGCCTCTGGGCACAATCATGGAGCAGACTGGAATGAATAAATCTGATCTGTTCCCTTCTTAATTCATGGCACTGACAAAATTAAAAATGGAGGCAGGTGGGAAGACTAAGCAAATGAAGTACCCCAAGCTGGATTCCGAGGCAGGTGCAGGGGTGTGTGCCAGAGCACGACCTAGCCAGAACTGCAGCTTCAGCAAGACAGATGGTCTAACATATCAAGGGAGCTTGAGGACTCCCCAGAAAGCCACAAACCTTTTCAGTCCAAACCCATTTTGTTTAAGGATTCCAGACCTCTGGGATCATGCACAAAAGTGTTAGAACAGTAGGGTGCACTGCTTACTGCTGTAAGGGGCTGAAGGTCACAATATCTGGCTATGTGTAGAACTGGGTTCACATTCAAGTCCAAACCACAGCCTATGGCTTTAACCTTTACCATATATTGGTTTTTGATATAATATATTATAGTTGTTTAAATATTTATTGTGCAACTATGAATTCATCCAAGTGAATGAATACCCAGTGTACAAAAGGAGCTTAATACATGTACGTGGAAGTTTTTCTGTCTTCAAGTACTTTCCCACTGAATTTCCCCTCCTCCCTTATTTCCCAATCATATGACATTTACTACTGAAAATAAGCATATTAGAGAAAAATATTCCCAAGTTGCTAAATTCATTGTTGGGGTCTTAGGCCCACAGATGAAAAGGCTTGGCTGTCAGCAGTAGTGGTAGATGGTGGAACCTTAGAAGATGGTGCATAGTCAAAGAAATTTAGCTCACTGGTGGCGTGCCCTTGAAAGGGATATTAGGACCTGGTCCCTTCCCAGCTGTCATGAAGGAAGCAGCTTCCCCGCCACAGTCTCACCCACAGTTACATACGGTATTACTACAGGCAGCAAACACGACCAAAGGACTGTGCACGGACTCTGAACCTGTGAACCCAATGAGCATTAATTCCTTTTAGGTCATTCACTTTATGCGCTCTGCCAAAGTGGCACAATGCAATAGCAATAACAGAAATACTGACCCCTACACATTGTGCCATCTCTCAGATTTCATTTTTCTCCAGTCAAGAGAGCTGTAGTGAAACCTTCACACCTACCTTAAAAGTAGACATATTCCCCATTTCACTGTGCCCACTCTTTGATCTTGGGAGATGGCTCCATATGCTACTGAGTCAAGAAATGATAAATGGGAATGGTCCTCAGTGGGTTTTGTTGTCTCTCTCTCCCAAAGGCAGCAGGATCCAAACTCTCCCTCCAGCAAGATGTCAGCGAACATGTCACATCACTTTGGGGTGTTTCCTTTAAGTTGATGCCAGAGGATGCCTGAAAGCTATGTGTTGTGAAGCCCATAGGAGCCATTTCTCCACCAAGGTCAGGTCCAGTCTTTATCCAGGCCACAAATACCTTCTCCACATTGCTAGACTTGCATACAATAGTCAATGTAGTATTTTTAAGGTAAAATTTTTGATTAAAAGAACTGAAACCTTTCACCATTAATAAATGACATTTGTGGATACAGACGTGTTTAACCTATTTTATACAGTGCATATGTGTATCAAAAATATCACATGACACTCCATTAATATATATAATTATGTGCTAGTAAAAAAAATAAAAAAGAATTCTAAATACATTTAATTCACAATTATATTTGATGTTAGGGAAGTATACACGAATGATGACTAAAATACGATTCCCAGAAGTGAAATAGAAATATTACTTTAAGCGAAAAGAAAAGTGAAAAAAGCTTCCAGTTAGCACATGTGCCCCAAAGAACAAAAACAGTCACCTCCAGTCTCTTAAGAAACTATCAATACTGTAATGTACAGCCTTCTAGCCACCCTCACCTCCTTTATTGTACAGCTTTTGAGAAAGGATTGGTCCTTCAAATGTCCTTAATGTTTAAGAGGACAAGAAAAGTCCTGTTGTCCCTTCCAGAGAGAACCCAGCCATAATCTCTGTTATGTAAACTCTTTCAAAGAAGCAGTCTTTTCAAAGCTGTTGCTAAGTCATTTGTTGCTATAGCGACGCTTGGCCCTAGAGGCAATGTACAGCCATCCTGACTCCAACCTCCAAACACACATGGCCATTATCTCCCCAATACCCTAGGGGAGGGCTCACTTTGCCAAAGCTATTCATTTAAATCAGCAGCTCCCATCTCAGTTATTTGAGTGTCTTGTGCTTGCTACCATGTCCTATCAGGGGCTCTCACAGCAGTTAGGGCAACATATTGAGGTCCTGAGGGTTGGGGTCAGCAATTCTTGGTGTTCAGGATGTCCAGGGTAAACAATGTTCTTCAACTCTACCATTTCAGATGCTTGTAACCGGAGCAAAGCAAAATGGTATTAGTGACTGAGCGACAATCCTGTCCTGATAAAACCGTGGCAATAAATACCACATTCACTAAAGCCAGGTAACTGCTGGACTAAAAGCACAGAGACAAATCTGAGACCATCTGAAGAACTCCCAGAATGTCATGTGCGGCTGCAGGATATTCTCACTGTAGGAAGGTTCTCCACATGCTTAATACCTATGATCTCACTTGATTTTGGCAAAAGCAACATTTTACGTAAGAGAAAAAGAGGCTTAGAGAGATTAAGCAATTTGTCCTCTGGGTAGAGGGTGGCAGCGCTGGTTGATTTCAAACTCTTGCTGTCTGTCTCAGAGCTGCCCACTTGCTCCTTGAGTTGCTTTGAAGGACTGGAATAAACAAGCATGGCGCCTCTACTCAGCGCACAGAGCACCAGGATGTTTTTAGTTGGAAGATGCCATCGCCCCCACTGGCAGATGGCGAAACTCAGCCCTACAGATGTGCTATACCCACTGCCAGGTGACTGGTTGAACAGAGAGCTTGGGCTTACAGTTACGTGCCTCTGGAGCCTCTACATGGCACTTCCTGATATCTAGAAATTATTAAGCCCAATGCTCTTATTTTGGCAAGGGAGGAAACAGACTTAGAAATACTAAGTGGCTTGATCAAGGTCAACTTTTGGGGTCTAGAGAATCTCCTCCCAGCTTTACCAGGAAGATGGATCTTCTGTGTTAGTTACCTTTCCCATCTCTGTGACCAAATACTTGGCAGGGGAAAACACACACACACACACACACACACACACACACACACACACACACACCAAAAAAAAAAAACATAAATGAAACAAGATTTGTTTTGGTTGACACTTTCCGAGGGTCAGGTCCATGGTTGTTTGGCTCATGTCTTAGGATTTCTATTGCTGCGATCAAACAACAGGACTCAAAGCATGTAGAGGAGGAAGGAGTTTATTTGGCTTACAGTTCCTCATTGTAGTCCATCACTGAAGGAAGTCAGGACAGGAACTCAAACAGGGCAGGATCCTGGAGGCAGGAGCTGCTGCAGAGGCCATGGAGGAGTGCTGCTTACCGCCTTGCTCCTCATGACTTGCTCAGCCTGCTGTCTTGTAGAATTCAGGCCCACCAGCATAGGGATAGAACCACCCACCATGGGCTGGGCTCTCCCTGTCAATTACTAATTAAGAAAATGCCCCACAGGTTTGCCCGTAGCCCGATCTTACAGAGACATTTTCTCACTTGAGGTTCCCTCCTTTCTGAAAGCTCTGGCTTGTGTCAAGTTGGCACAACACCAGCCAACACAGCCCATGTGTCATTGTGGCCCAAGTGTGTACACATGTGTGGGCAGGTGGGGGGTGGGATTCACAGCAAACAGAAGACAGATAGATCAGCACAGGAAGGAGCCCAGAGCAAAGAACCCACATGGACTTACTCATCAGTAACCCACTTCCTCCAGTGATGCCTTACTTCCTGAAGCATCCGCAGCCTCCCCAAATAGCACCACCAACTGGGGAACAAACATTTAAAACATGGGCCTGTGGGTGACATTTTCTTTTCAAACCGTAGCAGAGTCTTTAAGATGTCTTGGTTTGCAGATAGGCCTCTTTTTGCTCAGGCCAAGTCCCCAAAGTGACTGAAAAACGGCACCCGAAAACTATGCGTTTAATGTGGGACAGCAGTGCAGCATTGAGCATTCCTGTTGGCTAGTCTAACTTCATCTTCCTAGCCTAAAAGCCTCACAGGCAGAGAGATCCTCATAGCATAGGGGTGGGCCCAGCAAAAGGATGACATGCCTGACTTGATTGATAACTTGATGGGATTTTGAATCACCATAGAAATAAACCTCTCAGATTTTCTAAAGTTAACCAGAATAGGAAGACCCACTTTAAATGGGCAACACCATTTCATGGCCTGCAGTCTCGGACGGAATAAAAAGGAGAAAGGGGCCCGAGCAGCCACATGTATTCTTTTACTCTGGTTCCTGATGGGATGCAGTGTGGCCAGCTGCCCCACGATTGTGCCACTATGTGTCCCCACGTGATGGATTGTATCCTTGAACTGTGAGCCTTTCTGCTATTCTTTTCATAGCAACAAAAGAAATAATAGATACACGGATATTTAGTTGTTTGTTATTCTTGCTCCTTCCCTGCTGGGTCACCCTGGATGGCTGTGTCTCTTCTAAAGGTCTTTGCTCCATCATTCAGAGCTTGTCAATTACCTCTTGCCCTAGGCTCTGTTTTCTTTCCCTTTCCCTTCTAGGTTTTAGCTAGAGATCCACCCTCAGAACTCAACCCCATCCAGATTTGCCCACACTACTGAGAGCTGTCACTGATAAATTACCCAGCTTGCATGTGCCCACTGTTTCCTGTTGAGACCAATGGACGCACTCGCTCACTTCCTCTCTGACTCATCAGCACTCTCTTTTCCTACACAATAGTCACCTCAACCAGTAATTGCTTCATTTATTATGTGTTTGGCTTCTTGCTCTAGAATGAGCTAGGAGAGGGATGGGCTTTCTTGGCATATTACCAAACATTTCCCCTGCAGCCAGGATGTCCATTTTCACAGCCTGGCTGCAGCTGTTTGCAGTGAGACCTGCAGACTACTGACTTGTTACCTCACATGGTATCTTCTTCAGTGGAATTATTCAAAGACTTCTGTTTCAAGATGGAAACAAAGGTCTCCTTCTAACCTAGATTGCTTTTTCCTTTCTTGACTTTGTCCCCCTGTGGTTGAAGGTCAGAAACACAGCTACCCTGCCAGAGTCACATTCATTTGAAGAGGCATTTGTGTCTCCTTGTCTGTGGGCTGGATGCCTGTGGGGGCTGGGGCCCATCCAGCCTCCAGTGGAGGTTCCTTTGCCCTAGAAACCAGGAGAGCACACAATTGCCTAACAAGCCCATCATAGTCCACCCAGATGATTTGGCAAGGAGTATTCGGGAGGGGCCTCATCTGCCATTTCTTTAGTGCCTGAAGGAGGACCAATTGCATTTCAGGGACCGGCAAGCCAAACATCGCCAGTGCTAGAGGCCCTGGTTGCTTTCAAGGACACTTGTATCTCTGTTCTATTGGTTCAAACATCAAATCTTTCATTCATTTGCTTGAGAGAGAAAGGACAACCCTGAGCGTTCAGGCTCTGGTTGCCAGTGAACTTCAGGGCCAATCTGGCTTCTCCTCTTACTAGATCTGGAACTTGGGGGAATTCATTTAATTCTTCTGAACCTCAGTGTTTTCTTACGAAAAATTGGAGCCCAGACCTACTTCCTAGGGTTCCTGTAAAGATTAGTCTGGATCAAGACAATGTGGGACAAGCATTGAGTGCGTATTAAGTTCCATTTGTGGTAACCAGTGGTGCAAGGGTAGGTTAGAATTCCCAGCAGTCAGGGCTGCTGGGGTCTTTAAAACAACCCAGTATCTCTCTTTTTAAAAGTAAACAGTTATTTAATTTATTTTAATATTTTATGTTTGTGTGTGTGTGTGTGTGTGTGTGTGTACACATGCATGTCTAGGTGTACCTGTGGATGTCAGAGGACAACGTGTAGGAGTTGGTTCTCTCCTTTCACCTCATGGGCCCTGGGAAAGGACTTAGGTCATCAGACTTGGTGGCAAGTGCATTTTGGCAATAGTCCAACATTTATAGGCTTGGTGGGCATGGGGTTTTCCTCTCTTAGTGGTCCAGCCAATGAGATCAATGCATTAGTGTTTTCACATAGTTCCCACGTCATTTAACCTGGTCCTTGATGCTCTTGCAACCGTCCTCCCTCAGCCCAGGTCTGTGGTCTTCCACCTCACCAGCACAGTGGCAAAGCTGAAGAGGAGCCATGCAAACTAGAGGAAAGTGCAGGTCTATGTTTACCAAAATGTGCTGGAAACCCATCATCCATTTGCTTAGTTGGGTGATGCTCAGTGTCCCGAGAGCCTCAGATTGCTCGTGTGTGACTATTGTGTGACAATCATTTGGGTCCAGGGCTTGGAAGTTGAAGCTATTTCTATTATACTTTGGGTTTTATTTTTACCCTTGGGGAGTTCCTAATGCACTTGGGATGAGTGAATGTGGCTACAGTGCCAGTGACTGGTTTCAGTGGTCACTGTCTTTAGGCACTACAGGGCTGAGCTTGCTAATGCAGTTACAGATGGTGACCTTTGATTCAAGTAGTTAGATGACCCCAAGCCATTTCCTTCCCCTGCTGTCGACCAGAAGCCTCACAGATAACATGTACACTTGATTAGTGCATATTCAGATATGTATAATATATGATGAGAAGTTGTCTAGAACCATGAGAGAACGCTTTTTTACTGAGATATGTAGCTTCCTGGAATGAAGAACTGTTCAAGGTTGGGATGATGAGAATTATATGGTGCTTACGAGGATATTGGCACACTTGAGCTCACAGTTAGCACAGGGGGAGGAGGCTATAAAGTCACAGAAGTACTAGATGTCTTTACGGCATTGGTACCTTTCTCTCCATGGTGAAGGGTGCCTTGTGTGGCAGGTAAACATTTCAGTGAATGTTAACATTTTATAATCTGTATATATTTATAATAGTGTTCTAAAAGCAGTCCATGAGCTCCATAGTTTACAGATTCATGGCATAGCTAAGATTTTTTAACCATTTTTTTTATAACTCTAGGCTTTGCAGTTTATTTGTCATAGGAGTTTTTCAATTTGTAGTAAGTTTTAAAAGAAATCTGTGTATACTTAGGCTGTGCCTCCCATTCAAATCTGTATTGCTGTGGGTCAAGATGTATTAAAAAACCATGTCTTGATTTTTTTCTCCCTCCTTTCTTTCCCGTCCTTCTTTCCTCCCTTCCCTCTTTCTTTCTGCAATAGCTGGGCTGAAGTTGGCATCAGACGGGCTCTTCATGCAGATGGAGCATCACTTGGCTGCTTTACAGCACTCAGAAGGGAGTAATGATCCTGACCGTGGTTTTTTTGAGATTTAGGACCGCTCAGTGCAATTCTCGTTGCTCAGCTCTTCATCGTGCACGCTGAAGCTCTCTGAGCCCCGAGCCTGGCTGCCATTCCCATCCACCTCTCATCTCGGCAGCGCACCTAGCTACCAATGTGCTATTATTCAGACGTGCATGCCAGCTTGTGCCACAGAGCTCTGCCTTCGCCCTGCTTGCCCTGCTCACCCCGTCTTTTCTCCTTGTACTCTTGCTGAATGTCTCACATACTTCCAGACACGGATGCCTATTGGGACATTAAATCAGTGCTTATAGTATGGTCTGTTTGCAAATTGTCCCCCCAGTGAGAGACATGTAATGGAGCATTTTGACTAAGTAATTTTATGGCTGTTGAATCTAGTAATCATAAACTTGTGTTTTAGGTCTCACATTTTTCAATTTATTTTTCTACTAATTCATTTTTATTGCACTGCTGTTCCTTGATGTCCACAGAGGATTGGTTCCTGGACTCCCACAGACACTGAAGGTTGCAGATGCTGAAGTCCCTTATATAATAAAATGCTGTGGAATTTGTATAGGAGATCTATAAATATCCCATATAATATATATGACACACACACATATAATATATTTGCCACATTTTCCTTTATTCTTAGTGAGCTGTAATATATAACACAAAGTAAATGCTATGTAAATAGTTGCTGGATTGTATTATTTAGAGAAGAATGGCCTAGAAAAAGTCTGTATGCTCAGGGCAGACACAGGTTGTTTTTCTGAGTACTTTCAATCCATGGTTGGTTGAATCTGTGGGTGTGGAGCTCAAAACCTGTGGCTGTGGAGCTCAGGTGCCTTAGTCTGCTTTCTGTTGCTGTGATAAAGACCAGGACCAAAAGCAACCTGGGGAAGAAAAGGGTTAATCAGGCTTATGTGCCCTGAGTTCATTAAGGGAAGGCAAAGCAGGAACCTGGAGGCAGGAATTCAAGCAGATCCCGCGGAGGAACGCTGCACACTGGTCGGCTTCTCCATGGCCTGCTCAGTGTGCTTTCATGTGTAACCCAGCACTGTCTGCCCAGGGTTGGCACCATCACGGTGGGCTGGATTCTCCCACAGCAATCATCGATCAAGAAAATACCCTACAGACAGGCCAATATGGTGGAGGCCCTCTTTCAACTGAAGTTCCCTTTTCCCAAGTTGACAAACAAACAAACGAACAAAACTCCAGCACACGAGGGGTACAAAAGCTAACAACACTGTACAGAAGTGAGAGGGACTGAGAAACAAGGCAAAACTCCCAGGAGACCTTCTAGTTGAGATCAAGTGCAGGGAAGGGAGTTTTGTCTAAAGTGACATGAAAGTGTTTGGAAGGCCTGGCTGGGGAAGTGACTATTTGCAATGCCCTAGAAGGCTGGAGAGCAGAGACGTCTAGATGGAGACAAGGTAGACGCCAGCCAAGAGAAGGAGTAGCATGTGTGAATGGTCAAGTGGAGGGACAGTCAGGAGAAGGAGCAGCATGTGTGAATGGTCAAGGGCAGG
>CABHPH010044711.1:0-24843 GCA_902168325.1 Peromyscus nudipes | reverse complement strand
GAGAGAGAGAGAGAGAGAGAAGATTTATTAGAATGGACTACAAGCTGCAGTTCAGCTAGCCCAACAATGACTGTTTACCTACAGAAGGTCCAAGAATCCAGTAGTTGTTCAGTCCATAAACTGGATGTCTCAGCTGGTCTTCAGTGTACCCCAGAATCCCAAATAAGTCGGCTCTAATGCCCGTGAAGGAATGGACTTGCCAGTGAGAGGGAGAGCAAGCAATCCAAGAGAGCTTCCTTCTTCCACGTCCTTTACACAGGCTGCCATCAGAAGGTGTGGCCCAGACAAAAGGTGGATCTTCCCACCTCAAAAGTGGGTCTTCCCACTTCAAATGATTTAATTAAGAAAAACGTACCTCAATGGTATACCCAGCCTCTTGGGTTCTGGTTAATTTCATTTGTAGTCAAGGTGACCACCAAAAATAGCCATCACAGAAAATAATGAAAAAGGGGAGATGGTTTGATTGGTAAAGTATTTTCCATGCTCTCTAGTACCTGTGTAATAAGTGGGACATGGCAGATCTGCCAGCAATCTCAGTACTGGAAGGCGAGGGCAGGGGGTTTCTTGAGATCACTGTTTAATGGCTCTTGATGATACACTGAGCTAACTCCAGGGTAAGTGAGAGACCCTCGCTGCACAAGAGACTCAATGCCAATTTTTTGTTTACATACATATACACCAGAAACATACAAACACTCTAATAAATAGTTTTAAAGTATTTTTATTCTTTTTCCTTTTTTTGAAAATAGATTTTTTTCATACAATATATTCTGATTACAATTTCCCCTCCCCCAACCCCTCCCAGTTTCTCCCACCTTTCTTCTCGTTTAGATCCATATCCTTTCTGTCCCTCCTTAGAAAATAACAGGCATGTAAGGAATACTAATAAAATAAAATAAGAAAAGAACAGACAAGTCGGCATAGGACAAAACAAACAGGAGAAAATGAGCCAAGGAAAAAGCAGTAGAAACACATATGGATGAAGAGACACACGTTTCCACACATAGGACTCCCATAAAAACACAAAACCAGAAGCCATAATGTATACTCAAAGGGCTTGTAGAGTAAAACAACAACAACAAAAATACCCAAGTACAACATTATGAGACAAAGAACTCCAAAGATGCTGCTGAGTTTATTTTCTGTTGGCCATCTACCGCTGGACATGTCGCCTACTTATAGGAGTAATTTGTTTCCCAAGTGAGACTCTCTTAGAGAAAATTAAGTTTTCACTTGCAAGTGGTGTTCTGGAAATTGCTTCTGGGCTAGGGATAAAGGCATGTGTTCACTTCTCTCAGCACTAGGACCCCCTCTGATGCAGACCAGTGCAGGCCCTGTGCATGCTGCCTCAGTCTCTGTGAGTTCATGTGTGTGACAGTCCTACTGTGTTCAGAAGGCCTTGTTTCCTTAGCATCCTCCATCCCCTTTGTCTCTTACACCCTTTATTTTTATTTTTTATTTTATTTTATTTTTTTTACTAAGTATACCCTCTAAAGTTGGAAATGTGTAGATACTGTTGACACTCCACAAATACTGACCAGTGCTGAGTCACAGTATAGTATCCTTTGTGGCACTGGTTTGCTTGGTAAACCTAGGACACAGGTGGGGGAAAGGTCAAAAGATCTATTCAAGTGGACTGCTTTTTCCTTTTCCCTCTCCATCCCAATTGCTTGGAATCATTCTAAGCTTAAATTTCCTTCAAATCTATATTTACTTTGCAGAAAATCATAGTAAATTTGTTTTGTTTGGGTTATTTGTTCTTGTATTCATGCAGTTTTTTTGGTTTCTCTTTTTCATTATTAAGAATTTTTCTATTCATTTTACATACCAATCACAGATCCCCCTCTCCTCCCTTCTCCTGCCCTATACAACCCACCCCCAATTCCTACCTCCTCCAAGGCAAAGCCAAAAGACATTTAAGAAATTTCTCAACATTCTTAGTCATCAGGGAAATGCAAATCAAAATGACTCTGAGATACCATCTTACACCTGTCAGAATGACTATGATCAAAAACACTGATAACAGCTTACGTTGGAGAGGGTGTGGAGCAAGGGGAACACTCCTCCATTGTTGGTGAGAGTGCAAACTTGTATAGCCACTTTGGAAACCAGTATGGTAGTTTCTCAGAAAACTGGGAATCAATCTTGCTCAAGACCCAGCTATACCACTCGTGGGCATATACCCAAGGAATGCTCAATCATACCACAAGGACATATACTCAACTATGTTCATAGCAGCATTATCTGTAATAGCCAGAACCTGGAAACAACCTAGATGCCCGTCAACTGAAGAATGGATAAAGAAAATGTGGCACATATGCACAATGGAGTACCACTCAGCTGTGAGAAACAATGAACTCATGAAATGTGTAGGCAAATGGATGGAACTAGAAAATATCATCCTGAGTGAGGTAACCCAGACTCAGAAGCACAGACATGGTATGTCCTCACTCCTAAGTGGATACTAGTTGTAAAGCAAAGGATAACCAGACTACAACCCACAGCTCCAGAGAAGCTAGCTAACAAGGAGAACCCTAAGAGGGATGCATGGATTGCCCTTGGAAGGGGAAATAGATGATATTTCCATGAGGAAACTGAGGGTGGGGGGGCAATGGAGGATAGGGGATGGGGGAACAGAAGGAAATGGGATGGCTGAGCTGAAACAGGGACAGAGTGGGAGAGCAAGGAAAGAGATACCATGATAGAGAGAGACATTTTGGGAATAGGGAGAAACAGGATGCTAGGTAAGTTCCCAGGAATCCACAAGGATGACCCCACTTTAGACTACCAGCAATAGTGATGAGGGTGCCTGAACTTGTCTACTTCAGTAATCAGATTGGTGAATACCCTAACTGTCATTATAGAGCCTTCATCCAGTAACTGATGGAAGCAGATGCAGAGATCCACAGTCAAGCACCAGGCTGAGCTCTAGGAGTCCAGTTGAACAAAGAGAACAGGGATTCTATGAGCAAGGGGCATCAAGATAATGATGGAGAAACATAGAGACAACCAAACCAAACTAGTGGGAACTCATGAACTGTGGACCAATAACTGTGGAGCCTCCACAGGATTGGACTAGGCACTCTGCATAGGTGAGACAGTTGTGTAGCTTGACCTGCTGAAGGGGCCCCCTGGCAGTGGGATCGGGATTCATCCTTGGTACATGGGCGAGTTTTTTGGAGCCCAGTGCTACTGAGGGACACCTTACACAGCCTTGGTGCAGGGGGAGGGGCTTGGACCTGCTTCACTGAATGAACCAGGCTCTGCTGACTCCCCATGGGAGGTCTAATCTCTTACACTCTTACTGCTTCCTCTTCTACAGGGTTTCCTGAGCCCTGAAGGGAGGGATTTGATGGAGACATCCCATTCAGGGCTGAGTGTTCCGGGATCTCTCACTCTGCATAATGTCTGGCTGTGAGTCTCTGTATTTATTCCTATCTGCTGCCCGAGGAAGCTTTCCTGATGATAATTTTTTAAAATGATAAATAAAAAGAAGTCCAAGAGAGCTGACATTACAAATAGCAGGCATGTCTTGAGGCAATGAATTAATTTATGTGTTTCTATTGAATCTACATATATAATTTTGCAATTTTAAAAATCTCAAGTAATATGATGGCATTCCACTTGAATGGTCACTTTAAAATAGATAACTAAAGCATCTTATTTTAATATATTAACGTATAATAGTCCAAATGAGAAATAATGTCATGGTTTTGATTACTTGATGTTGGTGTTTAATAGTCCATATCTTTATCATTATTGTTGTTCATTCTTTGAAAATTTCATACAGCTTTCATTAAGACATTGTCAAAACACTCCTCATTTCCCCCCCAGTTCTCTCCATTTTTCATAACATTTCTCTCTCCTACCTGCCTCTTTTGTTCTCTCCTTTTTGATAGCCCAGTACAATTAGTACTACCCATACACGCATGGGTGTGGGACCATCCACGGGATGGTAGAAAAACTATCAGTGGCCATATCTTCAAAGAAGAATGATTTTTCGTTTCCCAACAGCTACTAACTGCCAATTGTTCCTCACTAAGGGATGGGATGGGGCCTGGATATGATCTCATGTATCTATGGAGAGATTTTGGCAGGCTTGATCATTTATAGATCTTGTGGAGTGCAGCGGATTTGGTTTATGAATGTGAAGGCATGAGGTGTCCAAAAGACATTTGGTGGCATTCCTCCTGATTTTCCAGCCCTTATATTCTTCCTACCTCCCTTTCCTCCATGACCTCAGAGCCAGGGGAGCAGGGAGAATTGATAAAGGTTTAGGGTTGAGCACTCAATCTCTTATTCTTGGCAATTTGATAAGTTATGCATCTTAGTATTGGCTGTAGTCCACTGTAAAATGGGAGTTTCTCTGACTATGACTCAGAGAAGCAGCTCAGGTCTATGGGTATAAACACAAATATTTAGAAGACAATTTGACAACATGACCATTTGGCAAGCTAAGGGTAACAGGACGTGCCAAAGGGTTTATGACCTCCCCAGTCATTGGCTTTTGACCAGTTACTGTAATAGGCATGGAATCCCCTCCTGTGAACAGGCCTCAAATCCAATCAGAAATCTGTTGCTTATCCCATAGCAGTCAGGTTATTATTGCATCAGTGGGCATATCTTGCCTGAAAGGTCCATATTGTGGCATGCTGAGTTCAGTGCTGCATAAGACAAGTAATATCTCTTCTTCCCCTGCAGCTCTCATAACATCTTCCAGAATTATTAAAGCTAGCCACCGGAGAAGTAGTTTTCCAGTTAATATGGAATGGGTTTCTCTATGCCTTTGAGCTAAAGTGTTTGTATCTTCAATAATGGGGATTTATTATGTAATTATGGTGGGTAACCAGAGGCACTGACAACAGCCTGTGTTGTTTTGGAGAACTCTGGGGCCTTCTTCTCATAGGGGATACCCCATGCTTTGTCATGTGACTTTGCATGTGGGTTTAATAAGCTGTATCTACTGGGAACAATATCATCTACTCATGCAGGATATCTCCTTTTGAACTCAATTTTCGGGAGTTATACTTTAAAATTAGCTTACTAACAAGCGGCTTTTGAACATAACCTCAATTTAAGTTAGTCCACCCTCTGTTGCCTCCTGTGACCTTTGTTCCATATCCCATCCCTGGTTAATCCTTTAACACTCAGTATTCCCTTTCCCTCTTCTGTATTACATGTGTTCTATTATCCCTTCGAGGATATTTTTAATCAGGTTGTGAGACAGTAGACTTCCATGTGACTTTCTGTACACTTTTCCTTTGGGTTAGCCGTTCTCCCACACCCTAAGTCCCCCAACACGTCCACAAACCTCCCTTTGTAAGTTTTTCTACACTCAGGGTTCCACCTCTCTACTTCTCTTTTACCAATCATTGACTGTCCTCCCCCACTTTTAACACATCTCCCCCCCTCTAGACAAAAAGCCCCTTTCTAGTTTCCAGGCTTCCACTGTGCTCCAAGTTAAAGACAACAAAACAAAAGATTTGAAGCTGGAGCCTGACAGCCAAACAAAAGCGGAGTTTCTCATTGTGAGTTTGAGTTACCACAATCACTATATATTTTTTTTCCCAGCTCCATCCAATTACTTGCCAATTCATGATTTATTTTATTTTTTACAGCCAAGTGTTATTCTGTTGTGCATATGTGCCTCATTTTTCTTATCCATTAACACATTGATGAAGACGTAGATTATTCCATTCTCATAGCTACTGCTATCAGCTGCAATGAACATGGTCGGAGATAAAATCCCTGCTTTGACTATATGACCAGGAATGATATGGCCAGGTCATATGCCAGTTCTAGCTGTAGTTATTTGATAAACTGCCAGAGTGATTTCCAAAGTGGCTGTGCTAATGTGCATCCCCACCAACAACATAAGAGCTTCCCCTTTTGGTATCTACACCAGCATTTGTTGTTATCTGTATTCCCGATGATGGCCATTCTGATCGGGGTGAGATGGAATCTTAAAGTCATTTTAATCTACATTTCCCTGATACTTGAAGATGTTATGCACGTAAAGTGTTTCCTGGCCATTTATATTTTATCTCTTACAAATATTCTGTTCGGGCCCACAACCCATTTTTTTGAATTGGGTTGCTTAATTCTTATAAATTTTTTAGGGACATCTAAAGTATTTCTGAATTGTGTTCTGCTAAAGGATACCCAGCCTTTTCTCGAGTATTTGTCAATCCCCATGGATACAGTGATACAGTACAGTAACCTGATTAAGTTCAGGCTCTGCAGCATCTCTGCTTACTCAGGAATTTTTCTTGCCTACTTACCACATAGAGGAATTAGAGCAAGTGCTGGGGAATATTGCCTGGCAGTTATACTCACCTCATGTTGTCATCATTATTTAATATTCCAGAATCAAGATGGAATTCCACAGAAATTCCAAAGAGATTCTAATTTCTTCAAATGATATTGTCTTGGAATGGGCCTTCAGGTGCTTGCGGATCTGAGCATTTGAACCAGTCTTCAAAATTTATAATTTATTTATGTAGAGCTATTGCATGAATGGCATGCTTTGCTGTAATCACACTTTGTTCACATCTATCAATTTCCAGAATGGGGATGTATTTCTGAATGACATGTTGTCCACTTTTAACTGTTATCGACTACTTCCTTTCTCCTCCCACAAGAATGACTTTCTATTCCCATTGAACTGAAATGCATTAGCAAGTTCTTTGCCAGGAGCATCCTTCTTCCTTTATGGGAGAGATGGCTGAGCCAACGTTTCTAAACTATTTGAATGATACAGTCTGTGTGTGTTCATGTCTCATGCTAAAGATACTATGTATATTTTATGTAACGACTTCATCATTAGACAGCAATCTCCTCAAGGTTGGTAACCAGGTCTGCTTTATCTTCTCTTGTTCTTGGTATAAATTTGTACACTTTAGGGTGTATGCTACGTAAAACAGAAGCTTAAGACACAAGGGATTTACTAAAATAACCTCTCCAGGACAAACTTTGAAAAATTAGGCCAAATCCTTGGAGAATTATTATTACTTCTTTTCGCTTGAAGGGACATTAGAGGTAACTTTTTTCCAGATCCTTTAACAAATTAAGAAACCAAATCCCAGTGTATCACTGGTATAGCAGGTTCTAACTCTAGCCTCCTTCTGTCCAGGCGTCTGCTCATCTTTTATTTTCAGGTGAGTTCTGCTCATTATGGTGTGTGTGTGTGTGTGTGTGTTTGTGTGCATGTTTGTGTGTGTGCGTATTTGTGTGTTTAAGATTTTACTACAATGTTTTATTGAAAAATGAAGCATTTAATGTAGAAGAGATTGCATAGTATAAAGGAAATTTTTTCTTTCTATTGTTTTTTAACATACTTATTAATAAAAATTATTGTACTAAAGACAAGAGAAAAATAGACAACATTGAATAATTTCATATGTCATTTTTTTTCTGGAATAATTTTTTTCCTGAGATTATCCCTCTAACACTCATTATTTTGGGTAAGAGTTAATTCCTGGATTCCTAGGGTGCTGTGAGAATGTGTATGTTGACAATGCATTTAGGATGGAGACATTTGCATGTGGCTCTTCAGAAAGCGAAAGGGGTCAGGGTAGGGGCCTCTGGGAGCTAGGCAACTGCAAAGCCAAGGAACTAGGTTTCAATCTGGAGAGGCAGGTGGAGAGAGGGAGGGGTCTGCGGGCGCAGCGGAATTTCGCTGGGCTCTGCGGGGCTGTCTCCGCTGGGAGGGGCCAGGCTGTCAGTGGCTGGGACTTTGGGAGCCGGAGAGCAGCTTGGACAAGTGGACTACAGCACGCAGCGCCTGCCTGTTCTTCCACACATCTCTGGGGACCTCAGGAGAAGGAGGAAGACTTTTGGATATGGGTGAGTGCAGCGGCCCCCAAAGGCTCTGCAGGGGCAGGAGAAGCTGGTGTTACTGAAAGTGATTGTGAACCACTGATTGCGCCGACCCCCCCTTTGGTCATTCCCTCCTGCGATTTGCTGCTGCGGCTGCCTAGAGCCTGCCTCTGGACTTACTCTGGGAAGGCGAGAGAGGAGAGTTGGCACCTAAGGCGAGGAACGGTGCTTAGGGTGCCTGCGACTTTGGTGCACCTTGCTCTGGACATTACCTGAGTAATTTTTAAGGAGAGAGATCAGAAATAGCAAGCAGATTCCAGGAGGAACAGCATCATGACGCGTTTGGTGAGGGTTTTGTGGTGCAAGTTGAAGCGAGTCATGAGTAATGAAAACTTACAAAACTTTCAGCTCCTAACAGGTTTGAGACACTGCGGAAGGGCGAGATTTGGGGACAGTTTCTAGTCCCGGTGGAAACGGAACGCCCATTTTCACAGAGGTTTTGAAGTCGAGGCTTAAAGCTTCACTTTTCCTTGGAAGAATCTTGGTAAATAAATGATCTAGTTGAAAGGACGCCCTGAGTGGCTCGGGTCACCTCATGGTAGCTCTTGGAGCAGTTCAGCTTCGCTCCAGTTTCTTTGGAGTTCAGCGGCTCAGGTTGGCACACTCCCAGGATTGTTGCGGGGTGCGATGGAGGTGGAGGACTGGGGATCCAAATCCACCATCAGAAGGAGTGCTTAAGAGTGAGAAAAGTTGTTAAACCGGTGGAGAGGAAGTGACCCACTATCTGGAGACTTGGTTGTGTTCGTTCGGCTTATGCGCGAAGTGCTCGCACGCTATTGCATTTCCACAGTTACTCATTAGTGATCCCCCAGCCGCGGGGGATTTACTATGCAAACGCCAGTGGACTCACTGCTTCCGGTCCAAGTCCATTAGCCGCCCCTCCCCCGCCGCTCCCTTGTCCTTTGTTGTAAGAGATTTCACCCAGAGCAAAGGAGCCCTTTGGGCTGACATGCCCTGTAGAAATCCCTAAATTCCCACAGGCTCAGTGTTAGGGGATGCTTTGACTACTAAGCAGTGGGGTTTATACACACTGGCCAACTTGGAAGAAAAGACAACAGAAAAGGCGAAGGACATTTTTGCCTATGAATGTTAGTTGCGATCAAGACATTAGTAGTCTGTTCTTGCATGACCCTGCAAGAATCTTAGAAAGACTCATTTTTTTTTAAAAGTTCTTTGAACAAAAGTGTTGGGAATGATCTCTAGAATGAAGTCTAACTGGAGTATTTTTTTTTAAAACGGAAGTAATATTTTCAGGTTATGAAAGAAAAACAAACTGCTTCCTCATTGATACATACAGAACATAGGCTTTTAAAAATACAGTTGTATTTTTGTTTTACTAGAATAACAGTGGTACGAGAATAACACCTGGGGAAGGGGTCTCTCTTGAATGAAAAGCCAAAATAATTGACTTGACTTAATCTTGTCATGGACTCTATTATAAACATCAAGATTCTAGTATTTAGAAAGCATGACATTATTTACCTTGATCAACTTACGTTTGAATTGTCTGGCTATCAAACATTAAGTTTTTCCACTTCAAAGCTAAATATTTCTATAGTTTCTGTTTCTAAGCCATAAAGAAAATGATTGACTCTGGATTTTACTTGGATTCTTGTGGCTAAATCACTAACCAACAGTATAGAAAGTGCTGTGGGACCAAATTGGAGTGAGTACCTGCAATACTGCAATAATCCGGAGTTTAACTTTAGTTCTTAAAACTTCTGCTTGCTCAGGAATGGATCACATGCTCCTCTTGTAGCTGACATCACCTAAAACTCCTGCAGGTATCAGTTTTACCTATTGGGAGACAGGATAGTAGAGGAACAAGTGAGGAACGACAGGTTAGGAAAGAAGAAACAAAGAAAGCCAAACAATTAGTATACAGGCAAAGGGAGCGAGAGTCCAAAGCCAAGACTCAGAGCAGAAATAAGAGAAAAAAACCAGAAAAGTCAGAAAAGCCGATATGAGAAGGGCAGAAAGAAATGTGCCCAGAAACTATGTAGAAAATATTTTATCATCGAAGTTATAGTCCTCCTCCTCCTTTCAAGTTACTTGTTAAAAATCAGAACCTCATTTCTTTTTTTTTTAAAAAAAGATTTATTTATTTATTATGTATACCGTGTTCTGCTTGCCTGTATGTCTGCAGGCCAGACAAGGACACCAGATCGCATTATGGATGGCTGTGAGCCACTTGCCTGTATGTCTGCAGGCCAGACAAGGACACCAGATCGCATTATGGATGGCTGTGAGCCACCATGTGGTTGCTGGGAGTTGAACTCGGGACCTCTGGAAGAGCAGTCAGTGCTCTCAACCTCTGAGCCATCTCTCCAGCCCCTGGAACTTCATTGCTTACGACCTCTTTCATTTATAGGTGATAAGCTGTTAGTCGGTGACTCAGAAATGGAGTCAAGATTGCTAGGGTAATCGAGAAAACAGTACAGGAAATAGTACAGCAGTCTGTGTCTTTCTTCTTCTGGTGCCATGATAGTTGAAAATTAAGTGGGGTGGTGATAGTGCCTTCCTTTGATCCCAGTACTCAGGAAGATCTCTGAGTTTGAGGCCAGCCTGGTCTACAGAGTGAGTTCCAGAACAGCCAAGACTACACAGAGGAAACTTGTCTCTCAAAAAACCAAAGAAGAAAGAAAAAGAAAAGAAAGAAAAGTAAAGAAAGAAAAATGGTGCCATGGGAATGAACATAATAATCATTTCTGAGAACTCCTTATTCTACCGTTGCAGAAGAGTAAGAGTAATTGGTCGAATAGTCTGAATAATCTATAGTCATCATATCTACAATGCACATTGCTAATTCTCAAACAAAACAACAACAACAACAAAAACAAGTTCTTTGCAAAGTAGGGAAGTAGCAATTGGGGGTCTCTTGGGTTCTTCTTCAGCAATGTCCTTGATTTGGGTTAGAACACTTCCTTTTTGCCTCAAACTTCTCTGAAGAAAGGTTATAGAAAATAGTTTCTATTAAAAAAATACAGGCATAAGTATTTGTTATGTATGTTAATATTTTAGCTTCAAGGTTAACTTTAAATACCATGCATGCTCTCCAACTGTGAATTTTCAGAGTCCCGTAGAGAAATAGGTCAAGGATATTTAAAATTTCTTTCTTAAGCATATTAGTCACTGCTCTGCTTAAATATGTGTATGTGCATATATTTATATATATTCAATTTATGCTATTTACTATAGCAGTATTGATCTTTTTTTCTGTTTATAAATGGTGTGATTATTTAGTACATTGGCATATCTTACTAATGAAGGCTATGGCACTAAACTTGATTTGAAGGAAGGTGAAGGTTCTGTTAAGGGGGGATGCTCTAAATAGAATAAGGGGTGCTTCTACAGCAGGAAGGAGGTAAACATGTTGTGAAGTAAAACATGAATCTGGGTCAATAAATAGATCTTAACTTGGGAAAAAAAATTCCCAAAGAAGCAAGAATGTCAAATTATGTAATAGGAAATAGGAAGCAAAAGAAAGTCTTTATGATAACAGTGTTTAAGGAAGATATATATATGACCACAGTGCTTAAAACAAAGAATAAATTGGAGAAGATGTACTGAATTACTAGAGTAGTACTGAAATGATATATCCAGGCAAACCCAGTACCACTGGACAGAGAGGGAAAAAGGTAAGTGGAAGATATGTCTACAAAATCATGCAACAGAATAACAAGGACAGTGAATAAATTTTCTAGAGATATGAAAGCTTCACAATGGAGAAAATGGTAGGTTTTTTTTTTTTATACCATACTTAAAGGATAAACTAGATGATTTATTTTCTGGTTCTCCTGGGCAACTGATGAGTTTCACTTTTAAAACATTAACCAAGAGATGATGTCTAGATGTTTAAATGAAAGTGTTTAATAAGTTTTAAACACCTCCTGAGGATTTAATAAGGAAAAATGAGAAGGGAAACAATCATGTAAGAGTTCCCAATCTTTACTGAAAGATACTCCTAAAAAGGGGATTATTTACTTGAAAGAGAGAGCACAGGTAACAGTGGTTAAGGGGTAAGAGAGAAAGGATAAGTGGTGTTAAGAGGAAAACGGTGCCAGCTACCAATTACGTACTAAATGCCCTAAAATTAGAAGCTTGAAATGTGATGCCATGAACATTCAGTGATAGACCAAAAGCCATACACTTTCACAACAGAGAAAAAAAATCAGGAGGAGATATTTTTCTGCTACTCAGTTTCAAGCAAAAATAGAGTTGTCTAGGGATATTTAAAATTGTTTAAAAATTTGGATGAAAAAATGAGACATACTATTTTTTTGAGCTTCTAATTTTATTCCAGAAGAAAAGCAACACAGGATAAGCAGTGATGACAGAAACAGACAATGTTTGAAACCGGTTGCTCTTGTAAATCTTTGAAGATCTTTTATTCTCTTGTGTTTGATTGGGGGGATTATAAGTTTATGTAGCTCAGGTTATTATTCAGTAATAACTGGGGGGAAATCATGTGAATCTGATAAGTTCAAACTGTTTTCTTTAAAAAGTAGGGTCTAATTGTATGATTCTAGAGTCTAGAATCTAGGTTAATAGGTAACAGTGCTTATGGATCATTGACCTCCCTAGCATATTATTTCCCCTAGACAATTATCATAACCAAATAACATTGTGAACCAGATAAAGATAAACTAGTGCCATGATTGTCTCTTGCTATAAATCAACTATTCTCCAAACGAGTTTATTAAAGCAATTCATTACTGGAGCTGGAGAGATGGCTCAGCAATTAAGAGCACTGGATGCTCTTACAGGGGACACAGACTGAATTCCCAGCACCCACATGGCAGCTCACAACTGTCTGTAACTTCAGTTCCAGGGGGTCCAGCATCCTCATGCAGACATACATGCAGGCAAAACACTAATGCACATAAAATAAAAATAAATAAATTAATTAAAAAGACCCAAACCCAATTCATTGCTAACTCTCATGACTCTATGGGCTGAATGTTTTATATGTAGTCTTGAGTGTTTTATACGCAGTCTTGAGTTGTCACGGTATAATATCAGCTAGGTAATCAACCATCTGAAGACTTTGTCAGCTTGATGATCTGAGACAGTTCACAAATAGCTGGCCGCTGATAGTGTCTGTTGATTGTGGGCTCATCTGTGGCCATCTTTGGGTTTTCCTGAAAAAAAAAATGATGGGTTCCAAGAAATAGCATTCCAAAAGAAATGTTTTAAGATACCCAGGGGATGACCTAGCATCAAGGAAGTCTCCCAGGGCATGAGTTCTGTTGCATTTTATTGACTATAAAAATTGAAAGCAGTGTATGACAAGGATAGGAGATCAGGCCTATCATCTTGATGTCAAGTACGTGATGGCTGCCCTAAGGAAAGTAGAAACTGAACAGAGCTGACTAATATATTTCATTGTTAAAATAAATGCCTCATAAATGTGCTGCGTGTTATGTTTACAACTGGATGCTAAGTAAATGTCTTTGAAATATATATTGCAAGTGACTCTATCTTTAATTAGAAATGTAAAACCAAAGTTTTGCAGCAAAACACTGAGTGTGAAAATTGAGGCTTGGGTGGAGATACTGTTGTTGAAACCCGAGATTAAACTCTACTCCAAATGATGGCAATAAAATCAGCTAATCTTTCTTATTTTCACTTAAATCTGAAATTCTTAGGATACTATAAATTAATGTTTTATTTATAATTTATTTAGAACAGATCTTATGTCATAAGTTCTAATGCAGATAAAACAGCAAAGATATTCACTACGTTCTTGTCATAAAAATTAAATATTCTTTGGTGATCTGTTTAGGGGCTTATTTTACTTTTCTAGAGTATATTAATTTTTATAAATATGTTATTTTAATTGGGATTATACTTCATTATACTTCTCTTTGAAAAAGATGCACTTTAATTATGTAAATTTCTCCTTCATAAAACTTCATCTAGATCTTCGTGTTATTTTTAACTGGCAAAGATTAGAGCTGTCACCATGGTTAAAAAGAAAAGGTCTTTTGCCTAGACAATTGAAAAACAAAGAAAACCTATTTTAAATTAGATGTTTAAATTCAAAGGCAGGATTCTTTTCAGCTTAGAAGTGTAGAGATCTAAAAACATTAGATTCCTACTGTGTCTGAACTTGATTTATCTGAGGTCATTCTATTAACAACTCTCAAAAAAGAAATAATAATCAGGGATAGATCATATGAAGCTGTACATACTTACATACTGTACATACTTACCACTGAAAGTAAAACAGACAAATATTTCTCCACCTTGAGGAATCAAGACTTTAGTTACACACACACACACACACACACACACACACACACACACACACTGAATCAAGTGATAAGTTTACTACTTATTCTAGAAGATATACTTAAACTCTATTATAAAAAATAAGTATCTCTTTGCTATTTCTATTTTTCTTTTTGTTACAGAATCTCTAACTTTATTAGACTAACAGAGAGCCTATTAAATACTGATTCCTGGGTCAGACTCCTGAGATTCATATTCAGAATGCCTGGGCTCCCGACTTCTACCTACGGTTTTAATGCTCAATTCAATTAATTTTGAGTCAGGTAGTGTGGGACTGTACTGAGAAATGAGATGTCCAGAATGCTTCTCTTCCTCAGCAAGCTGATTGTGTTACTCACTAAAACTTTTAATCATTTTATTGTATCAAGTATATTAATTCATAATCATCCCCACTTAAACATTTACTACCAAGGTCTTGATTTTGAGACATTCACATATCCATTTTACCACACTCTAACTGGGCAGTGAAATACAGTTATAGTTACTGCCCCTTTTTTCTCATGGGAAACCTAACGTGGTATTTTTCTTCTAGAGTTTGCTAAATCTCTCTCCCTTGGAATTACTCATGACTTCCAGTCTCAAGGCTTCAGGTGTTGTTTATGGTTATATGACTTCCTGGACTTTTGTGCTCAGCTGTCTGCCTCTACTTCTGCCCCTCTAGTCCTTCAACGTCAGTATGTTCAAAACTGAAACTACCCACCAAAGTCTAGCTCACTCTCCAGCATCCCATCATCCCTCTTTTCTTCCTCTGGTACCTAACATAAAGAGATACTTGTAGTTAAAGAAGAGATGCTGCAGGTGAGATTTGAATGCAGTGGTCAATGGATTATTAAATGCATACACATTGCTAGGAGAATGCACAAGCAATTGGAATTTAAGTCAACATTATATCCAGTTAAAATATATCTCTCGGCTAGGTGTTGTGGCACGTGGCTTTTATCCCAGCACTGGGAAGGCAGAGGTAGGTGGATCTCTGTGAGTTTGAGGCCAGTCTGGTTCTACATAGCAAGTTACATGGTTACAGGGTTACATTGTGAAACCAAGTCTCAATACAAACAAAATCCATCTTCTCTTCTATGGGCACTCAATGCCTAATCTCTACATGTCTTTTAATTGATAACAGTTATTTTTCACTACATAATTTCTCTTCATTACTTGGTGTCATGTCTGGATTCTGGGGGGTGGGGGCAACAATTTCCAGAAAGCTGGCCAAGATATCATCCAATTCATGAATTTTAAGGTATTGATCTAATACTGCTTCCTACCAACATATAAAGTAACTGAAGTATAAAGTATAATGTATAAAGTTTGGGGAGTGTAACACATTAAGCCTTAATAATAGTAGGGTACAGAAAAGATGGTAAAACTACTGAATAAGTGTGCCTGTCCAGAACAGGATAGGGATATGAATGGACAATACTAGACAAAGAGCCTTGCCAAGTGATAAACAATAAAGCAAATCTAAAGGATCTACTGAAAAGAAGATTAGAGTTAGAGTAGTTCCTTAGTCAAGGAAAAAAAAAAAAACATCTGCAATGAGTGACCTCCAGTGTTCAGTGCAATAAAAAGAACCTAGAAAAATCAAATATGGCTCTTGAAGGATTTTTTTGTTTTATTGAAAACAGTTTTTTTCCCTTACACACAATATCCTGATTATGATTTTCCCTTCCCTCTGCTTCTCCAGTTCCTCCTCACTTCCCTCCCATCCAGACCCACAACCTTTTTGTGTCCTATTATAAAATGAGCAGGCTTCTAAATGGTAATAAAAAATGAATATAACCATATAAAACAAAAACTAACATATTGGAATAGGACAAGTCAAACAGGAGGAAAAGAGCCCAAGAAAAGGCACAAGAAATGGAGATTGACATGGAGACCCACTCATTTGCACACACACAAGTCCCATAAAAACACTAAACTGGTAGCCATAGCATAGACCCCAAAGGACCAGTAGAGTAAAAAGAGAAAGAGAGAAAAAAAAATAAATAGATAGATAAAATAAAACATAAGATAAAATAAAAGAATTCCCCGACAAAAGAGCGAACCTCTAAAGATGCCATCGATTCATTTTCTGTTGGTCATCTACTTCTGGACATGCAGCCTCTTAAGAGTAGTTTGTTTTCCCAGTGAGACTCCTTTGGGGGAAAGCAAATTTTCATCTGCAAGTAGTTACCAATTGGAGATAGCTTCTGGGTTAGGGATGGGGTCTTGTATGCATTTCTGCTTCAGCTCTAGGACTCCATCTGGTGCAGACCTGTGTGAGTTCATATGTATGTAGATTCCCGTTGATTTTGAGGGTCTTGTTTCCTTGGATTTCCCCTATTTCCTCTGGTTCTTACACTCTTTCTGCCTCCTCTTCCACAGAGTTCCCTGAACCCTAAAGGGAGGGATTTGATGGAGACATCCCATTTAGGGCTGAGTGTTCCAAGACCTCTTTCTCTCTGCATATTGTCTGGCTATGGGTCTTTATATTTGTTCCCCTCTGCTGAAGGAGGAGGCATCTCTGATGATGGCTGAGCAAGGCACTGATCTATGAGTACAGCAGAATGTTATTAGGAGCTATTTTATTGCTACATTCTTTTAGTAGAACTGAAGTATTTGGTTTTTACCCTAGGTCTCTGGGCAATCCACTTTCAGGCTCTTGGTCATCCAAACAGTGTCAGTTATAGGTTACATCTTGTGGAGTGGAGTCAAATCAGATCATAGTTGGTTAATCCCACAAGTTTTGTGCCACAATTGCACCAGCATATTTTGCAGTCAGGACACCACTGTAGATCAAAAGGTTTGTGCCTAGTTTGGTGTTTATGTTTCTTCTTTGGTAGCACTCATAGTTCCTTCCTTTACCAAAGACGCTTGAGCACAGAGGTGAAGGGTCTATGGAGGTACCAGCTCGACTTCTCCGCTCAGTGAGTTCTGTTGGTGTTGTCTTCCGCAACAAGGACTTGCCATCAGTTTGTGGAGAGCAACCTAAAGTTTTGGCAGCAGCCTGGGTAGTTTGGGGATTCCCATGGGAATTCTTTGGCCAACAATTCAATTAGAAGTAACTCATTCCCAGAACTGGAAGTTTCATTGGGTGACAAGTGATGTCCAGCTGGTATATCTCTCCCCCATTATTTGGTGATTTCATTTATATCACTTTCTTATGTGTGTATATTTTAGGAAGTTTCTACTGAATTGGGTTTTCATACAACCCCTTAAATGGCCCTTAATTTTAGGAGTCTCTCCCCGTATTTCCTTCCTCTCCTCTTTCTTCTCCCTCCCCATTTGATCCGCCCATTCCATCCCTCCTCTTATCCATCCATAACTTTCTATTCTACTTCCCTTTCCTAGGGAGATCTATTGGTCCATCCTAGTCCCTTACTCTATATCTGATCGCTGTGGTTCTATGAGTTATAGCTTGGTTATCATTGACTTATCAGTGAATATCAACGACTAAGCTATTATATGCCATGCTTGTCTTTTTCGGGCTGGATTACCTCACTCAGGATGATTTTTTACAGTTCCATCCATTTACCTGCAAATTTCATTTTTTAATGGCTGAGTAATATTTCATTGTGTAAATATGCTACATTTCCATTATCCATTTGTCTGTTGAGGGCCATCAGGTTTTTTCCCCAATGTCTGATTATTATGAATACAGTAAAAACAAACATGGTTGGGCAAGTGTCTCTGTTTCAGGAAAAAGCATCTTTTATGGAATTTTTAAAAAAAATTATATAATCCAAATGAAGTTAAAGTCCCTTTAATAAAAATAGAGAGAGAAGTTTTCTCTTGTAGACAAAATTTTAAGGATTGGGAGAGTGAGGGAGAGGTGAAGGGAACAATGGGAAAGGGAGAAAGAAGGAAGATGAAGGAGGGAAAGGAGAGAGGAAGAGCTCATAAAGGGAGGGAAAGAGAGAAGGAGGGAAGAAATGAGTAGGAAGGGATCCAGGGTTGAGGGAAAACTTAACAGGTAGGAAAGACAATTCAACATCACTTCAGGATTAAGAAAAGGGGAGGGGATACTGGATGTGTGGCTCAGTGGGTAGAACACTTACTTAGTATGAGTAAGGTCCTGGTTCAACCACAGCACCACAGATCAAATGAATAGTGAGGCTAATAATTAATAATAAAAATAACAATAACGTCAATAATAAAGCAATAATAGAGACTGAACTAGGAGAGAAGCATGGGTTGTTAGTGTTAGTGACACAAGATGGCAGAACTCCTAAGCAATTTTCTAGAGAATGATATAATAACCTTACTTTGTATTGTTTAGATCTAGGGTTTTGTTTTGTTTTCTTTTGATTTGTTAAGACAGCATCTCACAGTGAAGTTCTGGGTGTCCTGAAACTCACTGTGTATACTACTAAGCTGGTCCCAAAGTCATAGAGATCCATCTGCCTCTGCCTCCCAAGTGCTGATTGTAAAGGTGTGTGCCACCACGCCAGGCTCTTTAAGTCTAGTTTTTGACAGTAAAAATAAATTACTTATGAAAATGTTTGATGGTGTCTGAGGACTTTTTAAAAATTAATTAATTATTTTTTTCCCAGCCCAATTAGTTTCCCTTCCCTCCCTCCTCTCCTACAAGTTCCTTTCTCCCAACAACCAGCTTCCTCTCAGCCGGTCCACTCCTTCCTTCTCTTCAGAGAAGGGCAGGCCTCCCATGTATGTCAGACAGCCATGGCATATCAAATTGCAGTAAGACTAGGCCCTTCTTCCCCTATTAAGTCTGGACAAGGTAACCCAGTAGAAGGGGTCCCAAAAGTAGGCAACAGAGTCAGAGGCAGCCCCAGCTCCCTCTGTTAGGAGTCCCACAAGAAGACCAAACTACACAATGGTAACAAATGTGCAGAGGGCCTATGTATATTTATTATTCTTAAGTTTTCATTTAGAGGTAACATGCATTTATTAGCAAGAATAAGTAGAGAATTACATAATCTAAAATCGTGCTACTAAGTGAATCAAAAGAGAATCCTCATCAGAGAAATGTCAGGAAGTAATCATTCATATCTCCTAACTCTGATAATGTTGATCTATGTTACTGAGGCTCATGGTTATAAGTTCAGGACTTAGATTAAGAAGTCCATAAACTCCAGTCAGCTCTGAACCACTGCAAATTAATAACTAAGATAGAAATAAAACAAGACCCACATCTGATGATGTTTCTTTTACAGCAAAGTGTCTTATTCCAACACACAGATCTTTGATTGTTAGAAATTTCTGTGTGGTTTCCATCCTGATCCTCTAACGGGCGGCAGGCATAAGACTTCATTTTTCTTTTATGCTTCCTTAGATTTCCTTTGTCCATATTAAGAGAGGATTAAATAAAATATAAAACCGAAAGTAACAAAATACCAAACCTGCCATATTCCCAGGAGTTAGCAGAGGTATAAGTTGTTTTGTGTACTCAATGCTTACTTTCACTCATTGTTAATTTTTGTATAGTAATAATATCTTCTTATTTATTGATATGTGACATAGTAAGTTGCTATCTTTACTTTTATTTTAAAAATTGTTTTACTGTGTGTGTGTGTGTGTGTGTGTGGTTTTTTTTTTGTGTGTGTGTATATGAGTGTGTGTGACGTATGTGTCTAGAGAGTACACATACCAAAGTGTGCATGTGGAGGGCAGAATACTTTGTGAAATCAGTCCTCTCCTTTCATCTTTATGTGTGGATTCTAGCTATCATCAAATTCAAGTCATCAGGGTTATACGGCAGGATCTTTATCTGGTGAGTTTTTTCGCTGGCCTGGTTGATATTTTAATGAGTAAATCTGTGTTTATTTTAACATCCTAAACTTTTGAAATACATTGCCACTGATGTGTGGGGATTTTGGACATTTCATTTTGTTTATTTGGTTCACATTTTATATGTGATCACAAGATAATAACCCTTGTCCTACGGCAATTATGATGCCACAGGAATCATTTTGCAATCCTAGAAATAATGTTTTAGCCACTGATAATGTTCTCTGCTGATAATGTCAGGAATCATTTTGCAATCCTAAAAATAATGTTTTAACCACGGATAATGTTCTCTGCTGATAACATCAAAATGTGGTCAAATCCTAATAGTTAGGTTCTCAACAAAGATATCATTTTGTTATTATTTAAATATCAAAGTCCAGAGAAAAGAATGCTATCAGATAAATTAAACATCACTGCTGATTTACTCCTTTGGGGTATAATATTTTGCATTTGTTCTTATTTTTAATAAAGAAAATCCAAAATTTCCAAAGTTCTAAGTTAAGTTTGGGAGTTAAGTTTTCAAAAGAATTGTGAAGGCATATTTCATTTAGTAGACAGTTTCCATTGAAATAAACCTACTCTATACTCTAGTCTTTCTTTGAAAGGACAACAAACATTGGAGACTTGAAGAGTTCTCTGCATTCATTTTTTGTTGTTGTTATTCCTATACTAAGTGGTACAAAGAACAAATAACTACATACTAGATGTGCCCAGGATGTATGACAGGGTTACCTGCCACTGCCATCCTTCTAACATTATTCCTTCCTATAGAAAGATCTAAAAAAAAATGATTTATTTGTTAATTGTATGTCCGAAAGGAAATTCAATGTGAAGTCTCGGGAGAGAAAATATCAGAATGGTTTGTACCTGGCTATTTCTTAAGTTATACAAATGACAGAAACCACTGGGAAAAGTTAGTCTTAATTTCATTTCTTTATAACAGCTTCCTTAATCGACATCCATTTACCCAACACAATCAATATATCTTAGTTCAAATAAGATGAATTGTTAAGTGATACTCATTGTAAAAAGTCAAAAAACTTAAAATGTCAGTCTCAATTCACATGTCTCATTATGTGTATAATATGAGGCCACCAACTTCCCCATGGTAGAAGAATATTCCTACCAGCAAAAAGCAGCCCTTTGAATTTATTTTAGTTGATCTGACTGAAAAGGGAACAGGTACCTGTAAGAGTGAACCACCTGTTCACTTTGGTTGGTAAACAGAATGACAGAATGAGAGACATAGAGTAAGAATAATTTCCATTTTTGAAAGCACTTCTGTTTAATGAGATTACAAAAAAAATCCTCGCATACAGGGAACCACATGATGATTCTGAAGATTAGTTGCAGATATACAGAGTAGTATAATGGTTTATTTAGAATACTGGTCAAGAGTGGAAGAGAGCTCTAGAGGTTATAGTCATGATGAATTTTATGAAAGAGCACCCTGAAGAGAAACGGGGTGGCTTGTGATTTTGTCAGGAGGTGGGCTGGTAGTGGTGTGGGAATAGCCTGTGAAGAGCAGCAAAACAGCCTTGGGTGTGGGGTGCCCATGCTCTGGGACACATCGTCATTTGCTTTCACTCCAGTCTTTACTCAAAGGGTACTAAATTTTCTCTACCAAATTTCCCATCCTCTGTACCACACCCTAGCCAGAATTTTATAAACAAAGTAAAAAGTGCCCTGGGAGTGAGCCAAACAGGGGTTCAACTAAACAGCAGTGTCTTTTCCTTCCTGTTCCCTCACCCTGTCTCTCCAAAGCTAGACCTTCCCTCATCTTCACAGGCATGCTAACCGACCTACTGTAACCTGCCCAGTATTTTTATCCTGTACAGATTAATATAACCAACACACAACCTTTTAAAGTTATCAATTTTTAAAGTTAGTATATAAAATAATGGGCTTCATTATAGCCTTTTAACACATGCATGTCAATTGCATTTACTTCTTATTTTTTCCCTTCCTCCCAACCCCCCCAGCCCTGCCCCACCCCCATTCCTTCTCCCCTCACTTGCTTATCTCTTTCCCCCTTCCATTACCTCCCTGCTATTGCTGTCGTAATCATGCAAGTGTAGCATTGCTGGGAGATAGCGATCCCATCAGATTTGGTTACAAATATAATAACACAATAGATATTAGAAACAATAAAACCCCAAACATTCTTTTTATTGACTAGAATAAGACATGGATGGAAAAAAAAAGACATCGATAAAGTTGGCATTCCATTGAGAAAGTGGAAGGAATCAGCAAGTTTAAGCACAAACTGAAAACATTCACAATTCTGTTAATTACCAATTAGTTAAGCTCTATATTGCATCCCTACAATTAAAGAGGAGAATGATTTGGAGTACTTTCTGTTGGCCCCATTGTTCAAAGTTGCTGTGTTCATCTGTGTATAGACCTTCCGTGACGTCCTGCCACCTTACAAGGTTGTCAGATACATGGTCTTTATAGAAGACAGAATCATTTACTAATACTGTGCTGCAAGATTGAATCCATATGTACATAGAACTTCCAAACAAGTTTTAAAGTCTGACAAAATCACTACCATGAGTGTAGCAGGAATCTTAAAGAGTCTTATTAATAAAATCAAACCTGAGGCCAGTTATTGGGGTGAAATGCTGGAAGATCAGAGAGACAGACCAAGCCACAGCTACCTCACCTCGCCAGATCCTCAGCTGGTCTTGTTTCCTCAGACTGGAGGCCTCTGAGTCCTCATCCGGAATGGGTCTCAGCTGAACTGCTGCTCAAAAGCCTGAATGCTTAACCAGCCAAATGCCTCTCCAGGGCAAAAGCCTCTAGTTTCTGGTCCTCACGCCTTATTTACCTTTCTGCTTTCTACCACCACTCCCTGGGATTAAAGGTTGGCTTTCTGGGATTAAAGGCGTGTGTCACCTTGCTTGGCTGTTTCCAATGTGGCCTTGAACTCACAGAGATCCAGAGGGATTTCTGTCTCTGGAATGCTAGGATTAAAGGCGTGTGCCACCCCTGCCTATCCTCATGTTTAATATTGTGGCTGTCCTATTCTCTGACCCCAGATAAGTTTATTAGCGTGCACAATATTTTGGGGAACACAATACCACCACACATGATCCAATGAAAAATTTAGGACATCTGATCTAGGTGATGTGAAGATATCTAATTATAAATCAAATAATTTATCCTATTTAAAATTAAGTGTTAAGTATAACTTAATAAAATGTTGTAATGATTAAAATAAGTTTAAAAATCTAAAATTTAAATGTTTTGGTTGTACATAAATGTGGCGCAGTGCAGCATCCTTAATGACAGATTGTTCATTACTGAGCATTGTAAAAAGTTCATCCTATCCCATCCTGCTTAGTAGTTCAATCCATGTGTGCTTGACTTGACACAAAGGGGAAAGAGAAAGATTCCCCTTTTTTATTACTTAAATTTCACAGTCTTACCTTTAGGTCTCTAGAATCCTGGAAACTTCTTCCATTCACTTTTCCTTTTTTCCCATTTTCCCCTTCCTGGGCTTTTTCTTGGCTATTAGAATTCAAATGGTGCATGCTTGAAGAAGGCTATAATCCTTGGGGTTGAAAAGCTCATTCAGTGCTGTCCTATCATCCATATTAGGGACTGATTCAAAACAGCATTATTAAAGCAAAACACGGCACAACATAATTAAAATAATGCATTCTGAATAGGTAATTAAAAACTAATTGGATATTTGTAATTATGGCTTTTTTTGCTTGTCCCTGATGCCTTCCTCAGTTAATACATGGTGCTATGTGCAGATGAAATCCAAACATGATGTATATAGGGTGTATCTTGCTACTAGGACACAGGACTTTTCTGTGTGATCTTCCATTTCCTGCAAGGACTACAGAATTGAGGTACAAGTGACTTTTTGTTTTCCTCAAGTTGAGACCTTCTGTTCTCTTTGTTACTGGCTTTCATCCTCTGTCCCAGTGGCTGTAGTTCACTGTTTATTTATTGGCTGTTTAGTATGGAAAAGCATCCAGTCTTTCAACATTGACAACAAATCAGAGCAATGAGTCTGCCCATCACGCTACACTGGGTATCATCTTTGCTTGTTAGGCTCTTGGCTGGTTTTTTATTATACTTGACTGTCCTCAAAGTTTGGGAAATCTGACTGTGGGTTGTTATTTTCCAATTCTTATTAACACTTGCCAAATCTTTTGTCCTGCATCTTTATACTCATGACAGCTTCTAGGTCAAATTTTAGTTTTGATCACTGAATCTTTAGAAGGAAAGCTAAGGAACTGACACAGCCAGCTCCTTTTTGGTGTTGGCAATGGATGCTGATTAGCCGTGGGCTAGTTGTTGAAGTCATAGCAACAAGTCCCACTTACTATCTTTTAGGCATCTCAATTAAGTTTCTTTGGTCTTTGGAAATATAACTACAAAAAAGTTTCATCTCCTGGAGAAAATGAGTATGTTCGGGACAACAGCTTCACAGAGTTAATTAAGAATTCTTTTCTAAGGTTCATTTCTAAACCGGTAAGCTAGGAATTATTTGGGCTCCTTGATTTTCTTTTTATTTCCAGTTTTAATAATAGGCTTTGGATGGACTTAATCTTTTAATTTTAAACTGACTATTTGCCAAGATTCTGGGTACTATTGCTGAGGCTACCAAGCTAAGTATATGCATCAATAACCAGAGGAAGAACACTAAAGTTGTCCACAGAGGCAACAAATACCAAACTGTATTTTCAACAGAGACGCAGGACAATTTTTAGTCAATAAAATTATTCTGAGAGAATACAGCTAAAGTTATCTTCTAGAGAAACAAATTTTGGAAGACCTCTTATTTTTATAATAAAACTGGATTAAACAATCAAGTTCTTTCTTTCTTTCTTTCTTTCTTTCTTTCTTTCTTTCTTTCTTTCTTTCTTTCTTTCTTTCTTTCTTCCTTCCTTCCTTCCTTCCTTCCTTCCTTCCTTCCTTTCT
>CABHPH010044706.1:1077-12091 GCA_902168325.1 Peromyscus nudipes | reverse complement strand
CGTAATCAAAAAACACATTAATACAAGGAAGCATCTGTGAGACAATTTGCATACCCGTGTTTGCATTTTTCCTAATACTTGTGACAGGTTGACATCCATAGTCTATGTTTACACGGGGGAGAGTCTTCAGTTATATATTACATGCTTCATTACTTCACTCCTCTTAGAATCAAAACGTCTACGGATTTGTTCTATTTATTGTGAATAAACATGGGACACAAAATAATCCGTCACAGTCTGTGAGGTTATTTGTTAACAGTTTAAAACTTTATACAACCTTTCATTTGTTTTCTTAATTTATATTTGAAATTTATATTTCTTAATTTACATTTATTAATTAAATGTTAAAAGTGGGGACTGGAGGTGAATTTTGGATAGGAACTAAATATTTGATAGTGCTGGGGTAAATGAAAACCGAAAGAACACTTCTCAGTCCTTCTCAGGAAATGCTGTCTTGGTATATGGCTTCATTCTAGCACATTCTTAGCTTATCCAGTTCTTCCAATTGTTTTAGCACAGCAAAACAGAATAATTTCATTTTCTTCTCCATTAACCCACTTATTCTTTTATTTTCATGTACATAGAAATCCCATTGGATCATGTTAAATGCAGATCCTAAAGGCAGGCCTGTTATTCTGCATTTCCAATGAAAGTCTTAGGCTTTGCTATGCCACGTGTTATGATACAGATGCACTCAGAGTAAAAAAAAAATCCTCAACCATCTAATACTTGACATTTGCACAAAAGTTGAGGTAACTAATTATTTCATGTCAGATTTTTGTTTCCTTTTATATAAAAGGAGTTATGTAAAATTACAAAGTGCTCTCTTTGATTTGGAATGCATGTATTTCTTTAAGAGATTATAAAAGCAGTATGCACAAGTACACACAATTTCAAAGCATCTGTAAAATGAGTTACTAAAACCTTAACTAAAGCCAAATAAATAAAATCACTAATAGTTCAGCAATACAAAAGGACCTGCTGCTTATTTACTAGATTATTGCTTGTAGCACAAAGCCCAATTTTGCACAAATCTACACCTTAAATATCACCCACAAAGAAATGGGTATTAAATCAAACGGAAGACATATATGCTAGTGCGGACACCCTGAGCACACCACGGAAAAAAGCAGCCAAATAACGTTCTTTAAAATGACCATTCTGTGGCCAGTGATAAACACTTGGCCATGCCTACACTACACTACAGTTCTCACATCTGCTTTCACCTGCCTGCTTACTTTGTCCGCTCTGCGTGTGGGACCACAGTCATTTCAACCAAGCACCCCAGGGCAGCAATATCCAGAAAGCCAGCGCGGTCTCAGAAGACCTCCTAACAGGACTTCCTGCGAATCATAATTTTGTTTATGTAGATTGAGAGCATAGCAGAGGAAGAAGACAGTTGGCCGCCAAAGGGAGAGATTTCATAAGGCAATACAGTGTCGCTGAAATAGGGAGAAATATTCACACTCAAATGTTTACATGCTAAAAGAGGATAAATGACATGCCACCAAGGTCTGATGTCACGGGAATTGTAACTTTTACAAGCTACTGATATGAACATCGTTAAACAGCAGAGGGCACAGTAAATATTTTGTCCTATTTTATTAGTTACAGAGATGATGTCTGATAAAGTGTAACATTATCAAGCACCGAGATATGATATGGCAGGCGAGTAAAGGTAATCCATTTTATTTTAGATCGTTTTCAGCTGAGGGCTGCAACCTAGTCTGCTTTTACACACATAGAGGCATCCACAGACATCCACACATATAATTTGTTTGCGCCATTTCACGATGTGGAATCCATTACACCTCACAGTAATACTTTACATCAATGGAGTCTTCTCAATGTTTAGTATCCCAGTGTACCCATGAAAATATTCACTTCTCTAATTACCATAATTAAGAAACTATTTTTTTACTACAATGGCCAAGAGGTTGACTGTGCAGAAGACTGAAATACACCTGAGTTGAGTGTGGAGCACAGGCATCACAGAAGGCCTGGCTCCTGAACTAAAAGAAAGACCATACTGCTCCTTGATTAAGTGAATGTTGCAGTAAATTTTCATTTTTAATGAATGTAACTCAATTTTTCATCTGTAATATGATACTACAAAAGGCACACTTGGCTTAAACTGCCAATTATTTCTGATGTGAAAATAAACCCAGGGCAAACATGAATGAAATAATTTTATCACATTAAGAGAGACTAGACTCTCTGCTCTTGCTACAAGAACTATTTAAGAATATGTTAATTCATTCATATCAGCAGCTATGTACAAGCCAAATGCCATATGTTATTTATGATAAAATGATTTATTTAACAAATGCATTGATTTAATTTCATGTACTGGAGTCTCAACATCATCTCCATAAAATAATTAATAAATTCTTTGTTAATATAAATTATCATTTCTATTTTAAAATTATAATAAATTATTAATTCTATTCACAGAATTAATTTTTTCCTGAGTTGAGCAGTCTCTTCTTCCTAATTATCTGCCTCATCTTCTTCCTTTTATTATTCACAAAACTGCATGTAGTTGCTTTTGTTGGATCAATATGTGTTAGGTAAATAATGAATAAAGTGATCAGAAACCAATGATTGTTAAGTGAAGGGAATGGAAAATTAAATAATCCCCCACTGTCCTTTGCTAGTCTATTCTAGTGATTAGCATGATGCTATTCAACCCTTACTAAGGGCCTGAATGTATCCAGAGCTATGTTATGTGCTTCATCTTATGTCCTCAAAACTGGGAATGTTCTTGCAATTGCCATGTTGGTCTACCTCAGTGAGGATCAGAACTTAGTGAGGTTCTAACTTAGATCTCCGTTCTTTCAAAACAAAATGGATGAAAGCAGTGAACTTTCACACTAAATGCTTTTGTCACAGTCTAAAATTATCAAGTTTTCCAATGGCCGAGTGTGCACCAAATGGTATTAGTAGGTAAAAGAAAATTAATAACTTCACCCAAAATGTGGGTTCCAGGAAGATCAAAAAGGAAGAATTTTATTTCCAAAAATAACCAGATCTATTTTACTTTCCTTAGGATACGAATTCTTACCCAAGGATGGGGTAAATGGCTGTCTTCCTCATGACACATCCTTTTCACTATGTATTATTTACTTTTATGATTTTAAAAGCTAACTTTAGTCATCCAACTTCCAGAAAGAACTCTGATAAAGAGCTTTGATTTAAGAAATAAAACACATTAAAATCTCAGTAACAAAAGTGTTGAGAACTGAAAGTCTAGTCACCTTGCTCAATGTTGCATAAACAATGAAGAATTGTTAGGCATCCACTCTAAATGCGATGGCATGCTTCAAACATAAAATTTAATTCTCTTAATTAAGCAAACAAATAAACTTCTTGCACTTTCTAATAAGGATAATATTGTCTAGTTTGGTAATCTAAGGAGAAATAAATTAAGTTCCCACTGGCAAACAGAATCTCATTAAATGCATGAATATCTAGAAGTCATGTAAAGAAATCACGGTCTACTGACCAAGGAACTGTAATTCACAGTCAATAAAAATGGTTCTCAATCTGTCATTGATTCAAGTATTTGACCTTGAGAAAATATCCTCATTATTCCACAAGTTCTGTCTAGATTCCTCCTGCTTTAAAAAGATGTGCACAGAGATTTAGGGGATTTACAATGATTAATAATATTTCAAAATTCTAATGTATGAATTCTAACAGGTATATAATTGTTTATTGGAACAACAATATCAGTATGACTAAAATTAAATGTACAGTGATGATTTTATATTCTAGTTGAAAATTACATTTTTCAAAAGCAATTTAAGTTCTTATTTTCATAAGACTTAGAAAACTCCATGAACTTGTTGCAAAATAATATTTTATGGTTTCCAACTTCTGAAATCTTATCATTAATTACTATTCTTAAGTTACATTAGCAAAATCTAAAGGTAGGAATCCTGCACTTGTACATGCCTACTCAAAGAATGTGCCTTTCTTCACTTAAATAAAACTGAATCATTAAATTTCAGTAATATTTACAGATAATATACACTGTTATTAGAAGAACTGGGCATAAAAAATAATAAAATGTTTATAATTTAAAGAGATCAAAACTAAATATTAAATTATAATTTGTTCTCTGCCTATAAATTTCTGTTGTTCCTACTGCTCATGATTATAGATGGTTTGTTAATTGACAAATTATAGACTCTAATTCCTTTTTCTTAACTCATGAAATATACCACTTTTCTAAAAATTTTCAGATGAAATAAATATGTAATTATAGCTCATATAATAAATACAGTCATATAATTGATATGAAATAGTTGTATGTAAAATATTATCATTTGAAACTATACTGATACTAATTAGGTAATTGCTATTCACTGTAAGTAGCTAGGAAACACATTTATTTTTCTGTTCATAAAAGGATGGAGGTGAATAGAACATTGAACCTCCCTAATTAAGACTGCTGTGTAGTAACACTTACTTCCTAAGACACTCATATGGAAATCACTTAACAGGTAAGCAACCAGTAAAACAATAAAAATCACATTTACCAAGTTTTCTGTAAAAATAAAGTCATGACATTCCATAGGAATAGTATAGATTTGGGTGCTGTAGGATGTTCTGTATGTCAAATTATTCTGATTGGTCAATAAATAAAACACTGATTGGCCAGTGGCTAGGCAGGAAGTATAGGCGGGACTAACAGAGAGGAGAAAAGAGCAGGAAGGTGGAAGGAGACACTGCCAGCCACCGCCAGGACAAGCAGCATGTAAAGATGCCGGTAAGCCACGAGCCACGTGGCAAGGTATAGATTTATAGAAATGGATTAATTTAAGATATAAGGACAGTTAGCAAGAAGCCTGCCATGGCCATACAGTTTGTAAGCAATATAACTCTCTGTGTTTACTTGGTTGGGTCTGAGCGGCTGTGGGACTGGCAGGTGAGAAAGATTTATCCTGACCGTGGGCCAGGCAGGAAAACTCTAGCTACATTTGGGTCTTTCAAATTCATGTCTTCCACTTTTCCTTTGCCAAGCTCTAGGCTTCTGGGAAGAATTTTGTAAAGAAAATCATCAAGAAAAAAAAATCAGAAAACGAAATGGACACAAAGCAAGTCTGCCAGTGTTTCATCAGCCTGTGGACTGCACTCAAATCAGAGGAAGATGAGCTCAGACATCTATAACAAAATGCAGATTGTAGCCTTAAACGACATTTATGCATGCCTGAAATTATTCAAAAAGCAGTATTGAAAAGGGAGATTTTAATGTTTTTATCTGATTACTAAACCTCATTTTTTAATACAAAAATATAAACAATAAATAGTGCTTATCATTTACTTTTAATCTGTAATATGAAAATAAACTAACAAGTAGGTTTAAAGAAATCTCTTAAGTGACACTTCTTCACCTCGTAAATCATCCTTTCAATCTATTCTTGGACAACAATTTGCAAATCCAGTAGTCCCCCTCCCCCCATCAATACCCAGGAACCCAACACTCACACATGCTTAAAGTTGAGAAATACCAGGTAAAGCTCATTATGCATTGTGACCCTAAGCTGAGAAAGTAGCCCTTGTTAAACAATTACTGCTGAAAATTCCTGAAAATTAATGAGTCAGCCATGTGAACACATTTACTGGAAAGAAGAAACTAAGACACAAATACAAATATATTTTAAAAATATATTGTATGACACAAACCAAAGAAACTCGTTTGAATAGTAATCTAAATATGTGAAGAATGTAATGACCTTGTTTTGAATCTTTTTGTAAAGTGTAACAGGAGTGTGGTATGCTGAAAATGCCATAAAATTAGGAGGCCAAAGGAATTTTTGTACAGTAGGAATCAGGGAACGAAGGATTTGAGTAGTAAAGTTGTGCACACAAATATTGATTATTGCTGTTAGGAATGAACTAAGAAGATCAAAGTTTCACGTAATGCTTTTTGTTTGTTTTTTTCTTTTGTTTTCCACATCATTTAGAACAAAGCAATCATCTCACCATGTTTTCTTCAGCTCACTCATAATGCCCTGACCCTTTTGATAGCAGTGAGATACTTTGGTGATCAACACACAGGATTTCTCTTTTATAGAGTGACTCTAGGTTATCATTTGAAGAAAAGAGTGGAAGAAAAATATTATTCTATAAGGGATTATAGTTGTACCTAAAGGTCTTTATAAGGGTAGGAATAAAGCCTGGCCACGTGGATTGAAAATAAAAATGGATTCAGTTGGACCCACAATGAGGAAAATATATATACAAGTAACATTACACAGACTGAGAAGGTTGTACTTATGTATTTTGGGATACAGATGTACATATATATTCATACAAGATGGTAACAATTAATGAAAGTGACTATGAATTTGAAAGAGAACAAGGAGGGGTATCTGAGAGGGTTTGGAGGGAGTAAAGAGAAGGGAAAATAATGTAATTATATTCTAATCTCAAGAATTAAAAACAAATAAAGAAAAAAAACTGGTTTCTGATACTGACTTTGCCTTGAATAAAGTACCTCTCTTGACACTTCTTCCTAACCCTATACAATTAGTAGTTTTATCTGAAAATTTTCATAAGGTCTTCCATGTGCAGAGCTATATATTGTGATGGTGCCCAAGTATTGAAACATTTAAAATGTATTACCAAAATTCTGTACAATTATGAGCAGAGACAATCAGTGAGATAAAGGTCATTACAGACAGATAAAGGGAACACATAAGCAAGAAAGCAGAGAGGACAAGTGTGATATATATAACTAGCCATGAGTCAGAAGTTGAAAAGCAATTCCGAGAGATCATTAGAAGGTAGGATTAAATAACAAATGTTTGCAAATATGATAGAGGTGGACAAAAAAAAAACTTCAACAACTATATTAGTTTTTTTATACCTGAGATAATTTACAAAATTTTTAAGATTTAGAAAACATGTAGATAATGCTTTTAATGAATAAAATAATAAAAAGTTGAATTTGAGTTAACACCTTATTCTCATTTTTGAAATTTTAATGCAATCCCAGGGGGAAAACATGAGGGAGAGTTGACCAAGACAATCCACATCCCCATAAAATGAGTAAATTCATGAGGGATTAAAAGCTCCGTAGAAAACTGTGTTCAGGTTGTATTATATGAGAGAATGACAATAATAATATTTATTATTAATATTGATAACAAAAAGTTTATTACCACTGAGATAAAATAAGACTATTAAACATAAAAACTAATTTTAAAAAGTAGAAATCTTTGAGAGATTTGTTTTTAAATCTTATTTTACAAGAGACAAGAGTCTCTTATTTAAGTGAGATTATTTTGTTTTGCTTTGCCCTAAAGAAAGAAAGAAAATTAAAATAGAAGAGGATTGTAGTTATGGAAATTTAGTTAATACCATATGGATGACCTATTTAAAAATGTAAAAGAAATATTACAAAATTATGTAAATATTTATTTTAGTGAGAACATAAATCACAGAATACTCTTATCAGTCTAATTTGCCAAACTAACATGTATTTCACAAAACAATATATATTTAACAATTAGCTGACTAATATGCCTTCATAATATGCTTTCTAGTTTTTTTTTCTGTATCTTCTACTCAGCTTTTATGAAATATTTTTGAAAAATATTTTTCTGTAAAAAGGATGAGGCTAATAACGTATTTTTCCTCTCACATAGTTTTTATTTTTCTCAGTTTTAAAACCTGTTATTGTTAATAGTAAGCAAATTGCCAGGCTTGTTCTCCAATCCAGCAAATCGCTGTCAAGATTACCTCTCTTTCTATTGCTATTGTTCTGGGTTCTGACATCACACGCTAAATGCTTGTTTGTCCACTGCCAGTCACAAATGTCCCCACTCAGTCCGCATTGTGCATGCAAACGCCATCTATCGTCCTTATACTGGTCCTTGATTGCATGACTGTAATCATTATGGAAGAAAAAATAAAAGAGAAATAGAGAGCAATGATAACTGACTTGTTATTAAAGTCGTATCTTTACATCATAAATATCGTAACCCATTACTCCAGTATGAACCTTTTGCTAAGGTGCAACCCAAAGTCTGAAGAAGCCTGTACAAGTTAGTCTCATAGTTACCATGCCTTTTCACACGTGCAGCTGTGGGCAGGATGAGAAACAGAAAGATTAAGGAGAAATTTATTTGGCGTCATACAACAATGAGCATGCAGAGGATTTGAACTGTTGGTTGCTTTGACTCATGCGTTTTGATATTCACACAATTTTGGTCTATAACTCTGGGGAACCACACACAGCAGCAGAGTTGTTAGTCCTTGCACACATGCAAGACCATGTCTGTAACTGAGTGTTTACATCAAACAAGCAATAAATTAATATTCAAGAATCTCTTGGCACTTTTATTCTGATTTGGGATTCCTAGTTTTGATGGCTTGAACAGTGTACTACAAACTCTTGTGAATTGGGATGAAATATAGCTGTTCCCTCATGGGATTAATGGAAAGCCCAACATGAGACCAGTGGATTAGATGGGCCTTAAATCCAGCACAGTCCTTACCAGAGAGATAAAAGAATACATGGAGAAAGTGATTTGAAGACAGAGAGAGACTACAGTGAGGTTTCTATACACTACGGAGAGCCAAGGAGGAAAACAAACCTTAGAATAGTGGGAAGCCTGGAACAGATTTTTTTTTTGATGTTTTCCAAAAGAAGCAGGCCTATTGATCATCCCTCAAATTGGGATTTCTGGCTTCCATAACTGTGAGAGAATCAATTTATACACTATCTCTACATAGAAACACTTCCAACGTGGTTTGCAAGAGAATGGCTTTGTAAATTGACGTCAATATCCATGCCTAGAGAGACATAAAATACCAGAAGTCCTCAAGTGTAAATGAAAACATCTTCAGAGAGTCTTCCCACATCACTGACACCATCTCTGGGGCATCCTAAAGCTGAGAGGGTATTAAATGCTCAAATAGCTGAGATAGCAAAATGAAAAATAATATATGCATTTTTTCCCTTGGGAAAACTAACAATTCTGTAGAGGAAACAAACCTTTCTTTTTGTAAACAATAGTAGAGAATTATCATAATAAAATTTTAGGTTTGGAAACCATATTTTCTCTAGTATTCAAAATGCATAATCTCCCATAATTCTTTCTAAAGATAATGTTAACTGTCCTAGTGTGAAGAGCCAATCAAAATTAAACTTCATCACCAAAATTAGCTGTCAAATTTAACTTAATTTTTCATATTCATATTTTCTTACATTCTCTATTTTAGCTTAGAACCTCAAAATATTCATTGCAATATTAACTATCACCTAAAAAACTTAACAGTAGTTAACTTAACAGCCCTATGTCAGGATACAATATTTTTTATGAATTTTGATTGGTTCATGTTTCTAAGTTGTATCTGTCCTCCTAAATGAATAAGGTCCTACACATTAGTCCATATTCTGAGTCCAAATAATTGGTAGAGTGTGGGGATTGTTTTACATGTTTATAAGATGTTTATTTGTTTCAGTTGAATTTATTACAAGGGCAAAAATGCTGATAGATCCAAAGAAAGGGACTTCACAATCGCTTCAATTGCAAAGGGACATTTGAGAATAGTTGTATTCTTGTTAGTTCAAAATTAAATCCAATGCAATTGTTCACACAGGGTGTTCAAGCCTTGTCTGTGGCTTCTCTTTCACCGGGGGAAAAATGATCATTGGCCACATTTAACAGTGCTGGTAGAAGGCCAAGGAGAAGCTTTTCATTAACATATACCCAGTAATTACCAAAAGCACATAGACACATCTCATTTCTACCCTGCCATTATGCTCACTGGACTGGAAAATGGGATTGGGCCAAGTGGAACTGTCCCAAGCATACGCACTGTATATTCCTGGAAGGCAAATCCCAGTGTGTGTTATAGACCAGGAGACTCTGTGTGCTGCAGCAAGCTTCCTTGGGCAGTGTTTACAGTTTCTAGTCAAGACAATCAAGATTTTTTTTTAACCACTGTGCATTGCCATTCTGCTTTAAAATACTATCATCACATTATAGAAGTGTCATTTTAAAAAATACATTTTAAATATTAATTCTGTAAATGTTGAGAAGTAAAAATTAACCTCTCTCATATTATGTTTTATATATGTTTGATGTCTTAGGGGAAATAACAGCTATTTGCTCACAAAATCCACTCAGAGCTTTTGACTGCTAAATAGAAAGAATATTCAGAGTCAATTACTGTGTGGATGGACAAAAATTATGTCTATAAGCTCATTATAAACTTCTGGTCTCAAGTGAACAAACTCTGGTTGGCAAGAGGATATACTGTCTTTTTAACTATGTGCCCACTGAATGAGGAAAATAGAACCAAGATGTGGTCAGCTGTCTCCTTCTGATGCTGTGCCTCCCCTGGAAAACCACCGACTTTGGAAAGGTCAGTTTTAAGTGGGTTTTAGCCTGCCTCAGGAGAGGAATAGCGTTCCAGGAAACAAAGGCTAGTAGGACCAGGACCCAGGCCTTGAAAAAGCACAATCAGTAAAACAAAACCAGACATGCATTATGCTTCATTTCTGTGGGTCTCCGTATCATGCAAAGGAACATATAAGAATGAACAAATAAAGTGATGCAATCACTTTATGCGGCCTCAGAGATCAGGTAGGCAAATTATTATATTAGTGCACATACAGATACCTCTACTTTATATACACATTTAAGTGCTTTATAGCTGAGGCTGTATCTCAGTTGGTAGAGTACAGGTCTCTCAGGTATAAAGCTCTCAGTTTAACCTCCAGGACTGCTTAAAATAAGCATCGGGCACAGGACTATACTCTCAGTAATCGAAAGGGAGAAACACGATGATCAGAACTTCAATGTTATCTTTGGCTTTATGATGAGTTTGAGGCCCTTAGAGATGCAGGAGACTGTGGCACCAACCCCTGAAAGAAAGGAAGGAAAGAAGGAAGGAAGGAAGGAAGGAAGGAAGGAAGGAAGGAAGGAAGGAAGGAAGGAACAAAGGAAAGAAAGAAAGAAAGAAAGAAAGAAAGAAAGAATGAAAGAAAGAA
>CABHPH010044703.1:0-13751 GCA_902168325.1 Peromyscus nudipes | reverse complement strand
GACTGATTCTAGTTCCTAAATTTTAGATAAGGACTATAAATTACTTGCACATGATGAAAAAGTTGTTCAAAACAGAACAAATATGGGAGCAATGGTGTTAAAAGCATAGAGTGATCAAGTAGGATAAGAACTGAAAGAGGCTTGTTCAATTTAGCAGCAAGTAGGTTAATTAAAGGCAGAGATGGTGCAGGGATGAAGGGGTGGGATCTGGAATAAAAGTCAAGTGTAGCAGATGAAGGTCAGACCGAGAAAGCTGTACTGTGTGGACCTGGAGTCTTTAATCTGCTGAACGCTGGAGGAGCCGTGAGACAACAGAGAAGGTTGGGTCTTTAAATTTCTCTCACAGTGACTGAGGAAAAAGGTTCTCCCCAGCTAAGAGACTGGTGAATGTGTGTGTGTGTGTGTGTGTGTGTGTGTGTGTGTGTGTGGTGGTGGTGGTGGTGGTGGTGATATTGGTGGTGATGATTGTCATTTTTGATGATTCCTACAAGGAGAGAGAGAAGGACGGCCAAGAAAGGAGTAAGGGTATCAAAGCATGAAGAGAGTGAAGTTTCTGATTTAAGATCGTTAAGACATTTCTCTCACTGCTGTTAGTAGTAAAATATTGGTAGTAAAACATGGAAAGTTGGCCTAAGAACTCATTCCATCCTCTGTGGGTGCTGAAGGATCAGGAAAGTGACACTTACTTACAGATGCACAGGACTGTCAAACAGTGCATCCCAAGTCAGGAGAAAGAAGAATAACGCAGCATAGAAGAAAGAATAATACCTAACCATTTGTGTTATAGCTGAAATCTGAAATGATTCCCAAAGGCTGAAGATGTAGCCTCTTACTTATTGACAGGTGTTGGGACCTTTGAAGATGGTGTTCAGTGGGAGGAGGTTAGGTCTTTGGAAGGTATGGCATTCCAAGAGATATTGGGACTCCAGCCCTTCCCGTCTCTATGACGGCTACCATGAAGTGAACCAGCCTTCTCTGTCACATGCTAGTACCAATCAGGCCCAAACAGTGGGACCAAGCAATCATGGATTGAAAGTGTAAACTATAATAAAACTCATCTCCTATTAAGTTGATTGTCTTGTGTATTTTGTCTTCATAATGAGAAGCTCTTAACTGATATCTGATAACAAATTAACTGACAACAAATCTCCAGATTGTATCAGCAAATGAAACAAACAAAAAACAGATGTTGACTCCCCATGCCTCAATGTTATCATCTCTGTCTCCTGCCTACCAAAACGGAAACTTGCTATTAACGCCAACTTGACACAAATTAGAAGCCCATAAATAGGGAGACTCACCTGAAGAACTGTCTTGATTTGATTTGTACCGATTGTGGGTGGCACCTTCAGGTAGAAGCCCAGATTAAAAAAATAATATTTCATAAGGAAGCTTATCTTGCTTTTTGCTGGCTTGGCCTCCCTCTTGCCTCTGAGCTGATTTACCCCAGCTGTTGCTGATTCCTTCACTTACAGTAGAATCAGCATTTCCAAGCTTTCATAGTGGAATACAGAGCATAGACTCCCCAGAAATTTTCCAGGTTTTCCAGGGCCAGACTGGGAATACTGAGGTATCCTGCCTTGTGGATTGAGTAACTACAGGTCTCCCCAGAGAGAGACAGCTATTCTGGGACTACTCTGACCCTTGAGGCAGCCCATCTCAGGTATAATTTGGCTATCATTGTTTTAAAGCTCACTTAATAAATTACATATATTATAAAGGAATGAAAGTATATGTCATATATTCATCTCCTTGTTTCTATTTCTCTAGAGCAGTGTGGTTCTCAATCTGTGGGCCATGACCCCTTTGGGGGTGGCATATCAGATATCCTGCATATCAGATATTTCATTATGATTCATAACAGTAAGTAAAATTACAGTTATGAAGTAGTAATGGCATAATTTTATGGTTGGAGGTCATCATAGCATGAGGAACTGTATTGAAGGGTCGCAGCATCAGGAAGGTTGAGAACCACTGCTCTAGAGAACCTGACTAAACATATTCATATTTTTGACATAACAATTGATTCTCTTTTTCTTTGTGCTTTTCTTGTTTATAACTTGGTTTATGAGAATATATGCGTGAACGTTTTAATGAATGTAGAACATTTTTACAATGCAGATAGTGTTAACACCGAAAGAAATGCCCGTGAAAATATCTCTGCCTTGTTGTTCCATGGGCTTCTACCTAACTATCCTGATATAAAATTCACGCCATTAGAGTCCCTCGAATTAGACTATGTGAAATGAAGCAGCCTTCCTAACAGGTTATAGTTCGAATAAATATACTCTATTGGGGGCCCAATACTAGCCAATTAAAAATCTACCTACTTAGAGATTTGCCTACACCTATCCTGATGGGACTTTTCCAGCTAACAGACCCAATTAAATATTGTTGATGGTTTAGCTCCTGGATCCTTCAAAACAGGCCTGTCGTATTTTCCAACCTCTTTAAGGCAGACAGAGGAAGTGTAAAATGAATTGGTAATGGTGTGTTGCTACACCTTAATCTGCAATATGTTTCCTTTCCCTATTCAACATTATTCTCAGATTCATGTACTGGTGAGCCCTTCTAGTTCTAGTACTAAATACTAAGTGCTAAGACTTGAGGAGGGAGCCGGTGCTCAGGTGGTCACTTCCTTGAAATGATGGGAGAGACTGTTTTTTTCCACCCTGAATATAAAATTAATTCTTATATCTTCTAGATCATCACCTACAAACGAATGTTCCTTAAGTTCTTAACAAAACAAAGCAAAAACTCAACCAACTGACCAAACAAACAAAGAAAACCAGAGACTATAAAAATCCCGTTCTTTGTGCTCTGACGTGAGGCCTAGGGAGCCCGTCTGATTCTGTGGACTGTGGGGCTCCTGTTTGTCTTCGCTACCCACTCCTACCATTTTATATCTTGCTGTCTTAGTAATTCATGTTCTCCTAGACTCCCCATGCCTCCTCCTTATTATCAGGAATTCCTGGGTCCAGTGTCCAATCTTCCCTACCAAACCCCACTTTTGAAAAAAGATCTGAAATAGCTTGTGTGTGAGTGGCTGGCAGAGGAGAGCCAGAAGCATGGGCATGCATGCAGATCCACAGAGTTTATTCCTTGACTGTTGCAGCTTTGCATTTTCGTTTTTACCAGACGCATAACTGATGGAGCAGAAGGTGTTCCAGAGAATACAGAATGTGTCATCTTGCCAGGCTGGCACTCAGAAATGCTCTTTGTGATGGTCTGACAGCCGAAATGGGCTCTAATGTTCAGGCAGAGGACCTTGCAGTCCGGGGTCCCATTATCCTTAAGTGCTACATTACAAGGGCAAGTACTTTTGAGTTGTCTATATCAGGCTTTTAAAAATCAGGACTTCACAGAGAAAAACTGCATGGGATGGAAGGGGGAGGCTTAGGGTCAGAACAGGGTCACAAGTCCTAGTATTAACTCTGTAACTCAGTGTCTATCATGGCAGAGGGCATCTGAGTGATGGTGGGATTCCTGCCACCCCTGGATTTATAAATGCAGAGACCGCCAAGCCAGTTCCTGCATAAAGCCCACCTTAGTTTCTAGTTATTTTCTGCTCTTCCCATTACTTAAAGAGCCCTTCCTATTTAAATGTTGGGTCTATCACTCATTCTTACTGTAGGCAGAAAACAAACTCCAGATTGGATAGCTCTGGAAACTCTTCCTGTAGCTCTTCAATTGGAAGAAAATACTAAAATAAACAGTAAAATATGAACCATTAGATTAAATAATGACTGGTGTTCTGTTGGTATCTGTATGTCAGTGTCTTTTTTTAATCTAGTGTGAAAAGGACAAAAGGCATCACAGATGATGTTCTAGAGGGCAGCCAATCAGAAGAGTTGAATTCAGAAGCACTATGCCCAACAAAAGCAAAGCTAAAATAGTGAGTCAGATCATCAAGACGGATCATCAAGACCATTTACGCATATGCTGTTAGGACAGTATTAAACGAAGATCTCAGAATCAAACTCCAAAACACTCCATAGCAGAAGAAACAAGGAAAAACAAACCATCTAAGTAAGTTCATTTACTTCTACTCACATTTTAAAATTCTTGAATTTTTTTTTTTATAATTTTCAGAAGGCTCTCAATACCTTGGTAAAATTTAAGTCATTTAAATCATAAAGATTCTAAACCTTAAAAAAAAACTTTATAATTTTGCATGGTCATAAAAATAACACAAACATGTGAAAATGTGAAAGCAATAAACCCAAAAGCTCTAATTTGTCATCTCTGGAGATGACAGTGGTTAACAGTTAGGAATCCTACTGTCCTTACCTCCTCTTGAAAACATATCATTGTTCACACGTCAGCATGTAATAGACTCATAAATAACACATGGTACTGGACAATACTAACGACAATGTCTGTAATGCACCAAGCATTGTTCTAGTTATGGGTACATCCATGAACAAAACTGGAGAGATTTCTCACCTTCATAGAGCTGACATTATAGTGACAGGTCATTGCTGAGGGAATGCTGGCCTCTGGGCATGCCATAGTTTCTCCATCTTGAAATCACAGCAGTTACAATCACCCACATGAAATTGGACAAGATACTTGAGGGCCCTTCTGCCCACAAGGGTATATGAGCTGGAGTGAGGGGACGCTCTTCTTCGATGGTAGCTGCCCATCTATTGCCCGTGCTCCTATAGGTAACTTAGAATAAACTCACCCTTTCACCCAGCTAGACTTGGTTAGAATCATGTCTTTGGTCTGTGATTGGCGCTCTGTATGGGGTAAATAGATACCTGTGCATGTCTCCCCAGGAAAAGTGAACACCATAAAGATTAAAAAGTGCAAAAGCAAAGTATATACTAAAAAGTGCTAAGATTATTTGGAAAATATGACAAGGTAAGAAGGGCAAGGGATATTAGAAGTTTCATCTGAGGAAACAACAGTGTAAAGGCCATAAGGTGGATGTGTGAGTGGCATGTTCTAGGAACAAGGCCACCAGTGTAGCTAGACCAGCATTCATGAGGACCAGGGGTAGACAGTGGTACACCAGATCATGCAGGGCATTACAGACCTCTGATTATTCTGTGTGATTCTCTCACAGAATAAGGAGGCTTTGAAAAGCTATGATATGAATCACAATGTAAAAGCGGCTGGCTACTGTGAGGAGACTGAAGTACAGAGTTTAGAGGGAAGATAGAGGCAGAGTCAGCTCAGCAGGCCACGGCTACAAACTCGCCTGCAGATAATGGTAGCTTGAACCGTCATTATAGCTGAGTGGTGAGAGGTGGTCATTTTCTGAGTAAATTTGATAGACAGGACCAGTTGGACCTCTTTATGAATCAGTTGTACAACAGGAGCAAAAGGCAGCATCATGCCTGTGAAATCCCTCACATAAGCATTAGGAAGAACTGAATTACCTTAATAGAGAAACAGAGAGAGACACAGATATGGGGGAAGAAGATTATAAGCTGTTTTGTACATGTTACATCTGAGGTATTTATTAGAAAACAATTTCTAGATACACACATACACACACACACACATATATTGCTCTATAAGAACTTCTTTGTGCCTTGCATTTATTTCTTGTGGATATTTTTTCTTACCAGGACATACAAGTTGCTTTATGGGACAGGAATTTTGTATGGATTCATTCTGTATAGCCTTTAAAACGCCTCCCTAATATCACCTTCTCCCCCAGCTTTGTACCCATCTTGTATCCCTCTTTCCCCTTGAATGAGGAGAGGGTCGTGAATAGATGGCAGTTGCTTCCTTGGCAAAGCCAGTGGGATAATCATCCCGAGGTTACATGAAGTCCCTCTTGCCATTATATTAGCTTCTGTTTCAGCTGTTTGGAATGAGCTCTTCCTTCGGGGAGTGATCTGAGGGGGCCACCTTCAAGACCTAAGGACAACCCCTCAGAGCCCATGGACATCCTTGACCACTGCCAGTAAGTGCATAGAGATTTACTCTACCAGGCAAGGAACTCCATTCTGCCAACAATCTGGTCAGCATACTAATGCCAATGCTATCTGGCTAGCACCTTGACTTCAGCCTTGGGAGACCCTGAGCAGAGAGCCTAGAGATGCCATTCCCAGACCACCAGGAGCTGCATGATGGAGAGTGGGAATTCATTGTTATGTAGCAGCAGAAAATCAGTATATGTAGCGTTGTGACAGGACAAGATGGTTCTTGCTGAGGCCATGTCAAGTTTAACTAGAATTTAATCTTGATGGAGAATTCCACAGAAAACTAGAATTCTAGAAACCAAAGGCCAAGATGTCTTAGCTAACTAAGTATCTTAGCTTCTGCTAAACTGCCTGTTGGTGTGAAACCCCCTTCAGCTAACCGCTTAACTTGACTTCTGTTAAACTGCTTGCTTGCTTTTGTGAAGCTTCCCTGCAGCTGCTGAGAAAAATGTCAGGGCATGGTTTCTGCCCTCAGAAACCCTGTGCTCTGGAGATTGGAGACTACACTTGGGTCCTTAATTAATTGAGTGTAGTCCCAGCCAGCTGGAATAAAGACTTTCAATTGTCTATAAACTGTGTCTGAGTGGTCATCCCTGGTGGGCTACCCATAACAGTATCCCTGTCAATATCTTTAGAAGCAAACGTGGACACCGCCTTCCCCAAAGAGAAGATATATAATGGCTGATAAAATATAAAACCTACCCCCAAAGCCTATCAACATGAGTGTTTTTATACTACTATAAATAAATAGTCATGTATATTAACATTTTTCAGGGTTTTCCTAAGAGTTGTTTTCATAGAGTCTTGAAACAAACAAAAAATAGTGATCACCATAAGTAGCAAATTTAAAATTCTTTTTTTTCAGCTTCATAACTATTTTATATTGCATTCTGTCACGGCTTCCAATAAATTTGGCCTTAAACATATGCATGCTTTCAAGACCAACAGGCAGCACTGGTGAGAGTCGGTGTAGTGGGGACCTGTTCCACCTATGACCTTGACTGCTCCACCCATGACCTTGAGGTACCAGCCTCTAGGGCGTGGCCTCAGGGCTAGTTCTTCTCTCCCTCGTGGGCTTGAATAGTGCCAACTGACTCAGGGTGCAGGAGCAGTGTAGGAAGGACATCCACCTTCCGGGACTCTGCAACGATTTTGCACATCCTGTTTAGTGAGTTGTTTTCCCCCAATATAATTTCTAAATAAATAGTTCCATTATCAATATCTGTGGATTATCTGCAATATTCTGGCGCCAAGACTCTAGGCATACAGACAGCAGCTAATCACTGTGGCTCACCCGCCACTTCCCCACAAGGAGGAAACTCCATTAACTATTTAAGAAGATTACAAAGGGAATGCCCAGCAGGGGACAGCTGGGGTTCTTGCCCCACAGCCCTATCAGCAGGGACCTGAGGGCACCTGAAGCGAGGTTACCTTGTCACCCCAAAGCCATCCTTTGTAGCTTCTTCCATCGGAAGGAAAAACAATAGCTACAAAACTGAGATTCGAAAATAAGGACCGTTCTCTTCCCGTCTATGTTTGGGCTGAGTTCCTAAGAGCCTCCTGGAAATCATCATATAGTAGGAATGGCACAGAAACTAGAGAGCCAGCTTACTTTTATACTTGATAAGCAAGGCAAAGTTTGACGGAGTGAATTATTTCTTATTGAAAGAATCAATAACACTAGTTCCAGGGTATCCTATATCTTCTTCTGACCTCCACAGGTCCCAGGTATGTACAAGGTTCTCCCCTTCCCCCCTTTCTCACACATACATACAAACAAAACACTCTTATACATTAAACAAGTAAATCTAAAAACTGTTTTTTTTTTCATTTAAAAGAAAAGTCATACAGATATGTCTCAAACCCGGGACAAATGACTAACTGAGGCACTTATTAGCATATCAAAGCTAACACTGTCTGCCAGGTTCTCCCAGTATCCCTCAGTCCCTACCTGTCACAGCATCCTCCTGGCTGGCACACCCTTCCTCAGCTGTTCTTCCTCATATAATCCAGCCATTTTGGCTATGCTGGTCCGTTTTACCCCTTTCGCTCTCTTGGCCCAGGCTGCCCCTCTGGGTTCGTAGCTCCTCTTTTGCTCTCCCTCCCCATCTCTCCTCACATGGCCTGCCTCAGTCTGGCCATGCTCACTGGACTCTCCCAGATAGCTCTGACTCTGCCCCTTCCTGTGCTTTCCCTTATATCTACGGTAGCCTTCTCCTCCCCTGGGAGCAGCCATGTCCTCCTTTTTATTTCTTTTTTTTTTCTCATTCAATATTACTGATATATCAGCAAAACATTGAACTCAAAGGTCTCTCAGAAACCTATTGGATAAACAAATCAAGTCTCACTCTTTCAGACAATGTTCATACTTACAGCATCAGCCACATAATGCTGAGGACAAAAAGCCACAGGGAATACACACAGTATTAGCCAATTTGAAGTTCAGAGAGATAAAAATACAAAACATAGTGGGTAGAGTTTTAAATGTGTGGAACGAACCCATACAGGACAGCAAAGCAATGCCAAAATCAGATTCTGGATACTGGTTACCCACAGGGGTGGTGAGTAAGATGGGATCAGGGAAAATCAATACAAAGATTCTAAAGTAATGACCTTTTCTAAGTCTGGGGAGGATAGGCATATGTTCTCTTACGCCTTTACAGGTAGTCTATGAACTTAGGGGAAGGCAACGGTTTGCTTTTCTTTTTTCTTTTTTTCTTCCAGAATTTATCTTCTCCATGGTCCAAAGCTAAGAGCAGAAGGTAGCAATTCACACCCAACCTAGCGCTATGATCTAGGTCAGGGAACACTTATCTCTCCCACAGCCAATTAAACATGTTGACTTTGTGACAACTGGCAATTATGATTTTTCTGCATAACCAAACTCCTTGGGCTGTTCATTTATCATCAGTGACAATTATAGAACACTGAGAGCTTTTCTTCATAAAAATGTATGCACAGAAATCTTCCTTTAGGGCTCCTACTTTCTCGGCTCAAGGAAGAGAGACGCAGGAAGAGACGGAACTTATACCCAGCAATCTCTGCTCCAAGCCCAGTGCTGCAATACGCACATACTGACATTCTGGCATTTTCACTCCGACAGTCACACAACCCAGGTGCTGGGGTACCCTTCCTCACAAGAGAAGCGAAGACACTTGGGGCTCTGTGCTTTCCCGAGTTCAAATACGGTGTCTCAAGGTTGGCAGAGAGCTGGAAGGTGGTCACCAGTAGAACAGCTAATAGTCTCCAACCCAGACTGAAAGTTCATCAAAGAGTTTCCAAGGTGGGATCATCAAAGCCAGGAGGAAGAAGAAATGTATGGGGAGAGGAATGGTCCAAGAGCTACAGAGAGGGGGATTTTAAGGGATTTACTATCTCCCTGCAGATATACACAAAGATGATCTGATGACAATTATTAATCAGATTAAGATTCCTGCATCCGTGACATCTCTGGGTCCCCATAACAGCTGTGGACATGATGGGCTGCGGCATCTGAGAGACAGTAGGGTTGCATCCTCACACATCTTCTAAGTATAGATCAGCGCTCAATGTCTATGAAATGGGTATAATAACCCCCTAGTTTTTGACAGATCAGGGATTACATGTCCCTCTGTTGCTAGGAATCTACCCTCCACTCAATAGCCAGTGGGATCATTTTAAAATACAACTTGGGGTGGATGGCTCGTGTGTGTCATCCCAGTACTCCAGAGGTGGAGGCAGAGAACTGCTAAACACCAAGATCTTATTCCGGAAACGTAAGTAAGTTAATTAGATTAAAATTTAAGAATACAAGTCCCACATCTCCTGCACTTGAAACTCAACTACTAATTCCCCTTGTGTAGGTAAACCTCAAATTGGTTTAAAATAGCTATCTCTCCCGCATCATCTACTGTGGCACTCTGCCACATTAAACTAATCCTAGTTCCCCCAACTCCCCATGCTCACTCAGCTTTTCCCACAAAAGTCCAGTCACAAAAAGTCCAGTCACTCTTTCAGAATTAAACCTGTCAGTCTGCAACGGAAAGCTTTGAATGTATCCCTCTCCATACGTATACATCTATATGTATCATCTGCATTTACCAATCCAGAGGCATTTTATAAGCTTATGTGAGTACACCCACATGATATTTCTATACCACCTTAGAATATAAACTTTAAAACTGTCTTATACACGCTGCATGTCAGTATAATGTGCCTATATAACTTACATTAAACAATAACAACCCATTTTCTGTTTATATAAGGGGCAATTTTTAAAATATGATAGTGATTTTAGTATCTGTTGGCCAGAGAGCATGTCATAAATGCATTTTTACTATTATATCACAGTTTAATATAAAGTCTGCCCAGTTATGAAAGAGTATCAGACTGAGGATGGCCGTCTCTCCACAAGTCTGGGCAGACCCACGCAGTAGTCAGTCTACAGTAGGCAATACTGGGAATCAGATCACAGAGCGTGCAGAAATGTCAGTTATCTGGGTTATTGTGCCTCTGCATGACATCCCTTCTCCACCTCAACCAGAAAAGTCATCAACACTGTGTGACAACAGAACCTCAAACAGAGGGCTCCTCTTACCTCAGCATCAAAGCGCGGGTCCTGATAGGCATCGCTGACATTCACAGGAAGGCCTGTCGAAGCAACCAGCTCAGCGATGCTGTTATTTATCAGCCAGTCGGAGTAAGATGACTTCTCCATGCTTTCTTTGAAACTGTCGGAGCACCAAGCCAGCAATGAGAAAGAAGAGAAACTAAGTTTGTTGGAAAGTAAGCTTTGCCAGGCTACATTAATAGCAACATTACCTGTCCTCATCACCAAGGGACAAATGGTATTAGTCATAGAATGACACGGAGATAATTATCAGGAACCATTTTATTTCCCCAGTAGAGTAGAAGGCAATCAGACCATGAATAGAAACACAGATCCTCTACAGGCCAGAGAGTAACTTAGACTGTGTTTAAGCCTCAAGGCAGACAGATAGAAGCACACAATCAGGTAAAGACCAAAACCGACAAGACGTGACACCACCATGTGGCTTTGTACATTTCCGCTGGGTCCCTCAGCTTGACCTCCTAGCTGAACACCCTAGATGTTTTGGTACCAAAAATGAGGGAAACTGGGAAATAAAAGTTGGACATTTTTGGTATAAGGATGCAACACAAGGCTTTAGGCAGGCTAAGCTAATGATCTGTCACTGAGCTGTATATCCAGCGGTAACACACACAGCCCTATCAGTATTTTAGTTCGTGCTGCATTTTATGTAAGAAAATGCTAAGACTGTAGACAGTCATTGCTATTACACTGTTTGTACACATTTGTGCGTAGTTATTATTACACTGCATGTACCCGTTTGGACTCCATGGCATGCTGGGAAGGGCAGGAGCTGTCATGGAGACCACTAGATGCATGAATGAGCAGGAGGGATAGATTATCTACCACCCCCTCTACATCACATCGATAGGGACTGATGCTCTGTGACTGGTAAACTCGGGATATATTTGTGACGTTATTCATCTCTTAATGCAAATACAGTACAAAGAGTGCTCAAGCTGACTCTCTGTGGCTCTCTAGATGCAAACGGAAGTTTTAATAAGAGGCCCAGGTTTACGGCTATTAAGTGGTACAGAAATCAAAAAACCTCAAAGAAAAGATGCTTTGTTTTCTAACACAAACCACAAAGTCTGTGTTCTGCTTTCTCCTTGCTACTTTATATTTATGACAAATGAAGCTTTATGTTATGCTTTAATGAAAGCAACATGGAGGAAGAAACGTGGTAAAATGTACCTGATATGTGAATCTAGGCTAACAAAATCATTTCTAAATTTATAAAAATGTGTGGACTGAATTCTTGATGCTCTTTCAAAGAGGCATTGACTTGCCAATACATTCTATGTTGTCTGTACACTGTATTTTACAATACATTTATTTTGTGTATACATGTGTGTGTATGTGTGTGTGTGTGTGTGTGTGTGTGTGTGTGTGTGTATGTGTGTAGACCAGAGGCTGATGTTAGATGTCTTAATTGATCACTCTCCATTTCATTTTTCTGAGAGTCTGTCACTGATTTAGTTAGGCTGGCTGATCTTGAGAAACCCGCCTATCTCTGTCCCCTTGTACTTCAGTTACGGATGGGCTCTGCCAAGCCCCGTTTTAACATGAATGCTGGGGATGTGAACTCAGGTCCTCATGCTTGCCATGGAAGGCATTTTACCAACCAAACCACCCCTCCAGCTCCGTACAGTATAATTTTAGAAGTGTTTTATGATCAACTAGTTTGGGAAGTGCTGGTCTCTTATATGCTGTAGACTGTGGGGGAAAGGGCTGAAGTGGGACCTTAGAAGGACCTGAGTGGAGACGTCAGGGAGGAACCCGAAATGAAGAATAGCAGGGACAAGGAGCGAGCATTAACCACTTCACTAAGTGTCTTTCAAGACAGGCATAAGTTCACAGGAGAGGTTGCAGGTATGAGGAGGAAACATCAGGAATTAAAGATAAACAGAGAAAAATGAGTGACCAGATAGTGAGAAATAAGACTAGAAAGAAGGCCAGAGTGGAGTTGGTAGGACCTTAGCTCTAGGCAATAAAGAACTGTTTAAGAATATGGAAAAGAAAGGCTATTTGAGCAACGATTTTAGGAACCTTAATTTAGAGTAGTGAATAAGACATGCCAGCTAAGAGAGACCAAAGATGAGGGGAGACCCTCGCGGGCTACAGAATCCAAGCCTACGTCAAGGGCGTGGTAGTCAGCCATACACTGGTGGTGTCCATTTTGCTCCTGAACATCTGGTACTATTCATAGCAAGGGTGTGTTCATCTTTGAGAAGATGAGACAGGTAACAGGTGTTCCAGAAGCATGGACTGATTGTTCATGGGGAAAACAGGACCAGGACCTCAATCAGTTCTCAGGGCTGCAAAGCTGACACAGAGGTGAGATTATTTTTAGGGATGTGAAATTTAAATGGCTGGAATTTCTCAGCAAGGGCTTGTGTAGAGAAACTGATATCAAGGTGAAGAAAGGAGGGGAAAGACAGAAACAGGGGAGAGAAAGAAGAAAGGAAGAGAAAACAAACAGACTTACCATCGCTGTAGAACGAGGCTAGTATGGATGTTTTGTTAACTAATGAGTTGTCTGCATGTGCATCTTTATAAGATAGATGTGAGTCTCTCTTGTAGATGTAACCAACCGTCTTATTAATTAAGAAACACAGAGCCAATATAAAGATAAAAGCCCAAGAGGTCAGAGCTAGGAGCCTTACCTGCCTGCTGCAGCTAGCTTCTTCAGCCAAGAGACCTCTCCGAAAAGGAGCTACTTCCTGTCTGTTTGTCTTTAAATACACTCTCTGTTCTGCCCTCTTATTGGTTGTAAACCCAACCACGTGACTGCCTCATCACTGCCTGTCTGTACAGACCTCCAGACACACATTGGAGTGTGTGTCTCCAATGCTGACTGTATCCTTGAACACACAGAGATCTACCTAGCTCTGCCTACCAAGTGCTGGGATTAAAGGCGTGCACCTCCTTCAGCAAATCCTACCGGCGTGCACCACCACAACCAGCTTTCGCTATGGCTTGCTAATAGCTCTGACCCCTAGGCAACTTTATTTATTAACATACAAATAAAATCACATTTCAGTACAAATAAAATACCACTATACTCTCTATCCCATCAACTCAGAAAAACGGAAGCCCAGAGATGCTCTCTAACTTCCCAAGAGATCTGATTTTTACCTAACTCTCACTCCTTATTTTCAGATGACTCTGTTTCTTTATTACTCTTTAGGACCTTAATAAACAGAAGAAAAGCAAGGCTCGTG
>CABHPH010044683.1:0-35512 GCA_902168325.1 Peromyscus nudipes | reverse complement strand
GATAGATAGATAGATAGATAGATAGATAGATAGATTGATTGATGATAGATAGATACAGACAGATTGATGATGGATAGCTAGATATAGATAGATAGATAGATAGATAGATAGATAATAGATAAATAGATGGACAAATAAATATATGATAGATGATAGGCAGGCAGACAAACCGACAGACAGATAGACAGGCAGATAGATAGATGATAGATGGTTAGAGATGACAGGTAGATAGTTAGAGATGATACATAGGTAGACAGATAGATAAATAGATGATAGATAGATCGATGATAGGTAGGTACATAGATGATAGAGATAGGTGAGACATACCAACAGGTAGATAGTAGGCATAGGTGAAGGATAGGTGACAGACAGATGTTAGATTATAGATTAAATAATGGAGAGGTGATGGATGAAAGATAAGTAGAGCAGATGGTAATTCAGTTCAAGTTCCAGGGGCTGAGGACCACAAGGGTTAATGTGCTCTGTGGTGTGGGTGAGAGTGGATCTTGACTCGGCTCACTCATTCAGTTGCTGCTCTCTTCCAGAAGCACCCTCACAGACACTCAAGGAATCCTGTGCGTTCTAGCTGTCTGTGTCGCATCCCAGCCATGGTCGTAACCTCCTAGGAGTACATTTAGACAAATGAGCAGAATTAAGGAATCCCTGGAAGTAAGACTAGAACTCAACAATTCTGACAACTGTACTTTGGTTATGAAAAAATTGTTCCTCGTTTGAATATGTAGCGATGAAGTATTTAGCAACAAATTGGCACAGTGTGTTCAGTTACCAGCCTGATCTCACACACGCGCGCGCGCGCGCGCGCGCGCGCGCGCACACACACACACACACACACACACACACACACGGCTGGTTGCGGGGCGGACAAGTAAGCTATAAGAAGCCACCTCAGGAGCCCTTCCTGAACGGGATCCTTTGGTGGACCTCAATGTTCTCTGTGCAACGCTCTGTGAATCTGGAATCCCAGTCCCTGGCCTATGTGAACAGCATCTGCCTCATCCCAGCCACTGCAGAATGGGCAAAGAGGGCTACACCCTCTGAGCCTTAGCTACACTAGGTCTCATGCCAGGGCTGGCTTTAGGCTCTTTAGGGGGTAGTCTCACATGTGATCACAATTAGCAACTACTTTTAATGTTTCATGTCCCTTTCTTGCTTCTTGTCAAATTGTCTCTCTACAGTTGTAGAAACTAGGAACAGCTGGTCTAGCCCTGATGCCATGCTTGTGGAGCTGGGTTACAGCTTAGGATGAGATAGGAGGAGAGTGCAGGAAGATCATTTTTTAAAATTTTTTTTTAGGAAGATTATTATAAATACGGTGTAGAGGTGTTGCTTGAAGAACCTGAAGCTAGGACTCTTTCTGACTCTGTTGTGAGGAGTCCCTTCAACACAGACTCAGAGAGTGGAATAGTCATGGAGGGTTGGATCTTGAGGCTCTATGGTCCAAAGGCTGGAAGAGGCTATTCCCCTGCCGTCTCCTACCTGTGGCTTCAAGCCTAAATTTTTAGCGTCATTGGGAACCTGTTCCTACCAGCGTCTGGTTTATATTTCTGTCCTCTTCCAGTCAGGTCCCCTTTTCATCAAAATCTTGAAATGAAGCCCAGATTAAGCCCTTGGCAGTTCTGAGTGTGAGATCACTGGAATGGTGAATTGTTCTATGCTCCAGGAGGTGGGTCTGAAGTTCTAGATCCCCCTATGTGTTATGACTTACTCAGAAAGGAGCTCGGGCAAGAGCAGCTTGCATTTAGGGTTGGTCCTCGGCGGAATGGCTGGTGTCTTTGTAAGAGGCATGTGAAACCCCAACAGACATGCTGGGAAGATGGACTGAGGCAGCAAGGGAGGGGCCACCTTTCCTGGAGCATTCCAATGGTGCAGCTCTGCTGACCTGTGATTTTGACTTTAGGCACCTGGACTGGGGGGGAATAAATGTGTGCTGCTTTCAGCCCCCAACTCTGCCTTTGCTGCTGCAGCCCAGGAAACCAGAGCCCAGAGATTCCCATGGATGCTGAAAGAGTGGTATTACATATTGAGAGGACAGGAGCAGCAGTGAAGGGTAAGGTTTTTAGCGCTTAGCTATTACTCTGACCTCTTGGGCTTTCATCTCTGCATTGGCTCTGTGTTTCTTATTTAACAAGACGGTTACATCTACACATGGTCGCTTCCTCCTGACGCTGGAGAGTCTATACGAGGAGCTATGGGAGCTGTCCAATGCAGCTGGTTCAGTTGGTGCAGTGAGCTCCTCGGTCAGCCACCCCGGGGCCATGTCCATTCATCTATGAGAGCCTTCCTTGGGTCCTCTGAAGGTGACAGAGCTGTCTCTCCCTACATGCACCCCACCAGACCAGCAGAAAGGGATGTACAATTAGCAGGCTTTGGGTATCCCCTGGGAAGTGAAGACAAAATCCCAGATGTAAACCAGCTCCAGACTCAATCCTGGGTGTTAATGGGAATGGAATTTACCTTCATGAAATGAGTAGCCAGGCGCTCTCCTGCCTTCCGCTTCCAACTCGTCTGCATTTGTAAACATCTTTATTTTGTTTTCACATTGGACAGGGAGATCATTTACATTTTAATTTCAGTGGCTTGAGATACCAGCGCTGTTCATCTTGCCCATTGTTTTCTTGGAAAAGATCAGGATCGCCTTGCCAAAAGGAAAAATAAGCTTAATAAATAATGAATACTGAACAAATTACTAATGCTTAAATTTTCATACTTCTATGAATATTTTAGCAATAGTGAAAGGTTCTCCCAGATTGCGATAATAAGGCTGCCAGGGAGACACTTTCTTCCCAAGACCCTCTTGATGTCATTGTTTAAAATGAACACAGGAACCACTTCCATTTTCCAGCTCATTGGAGAGAAGATTCATATTCACAGCATACCTCCAGGACCGCCCCAGGTACTTTCCAGAGGACTGCTGTTAGCTCCTCAGAAGGCCCTTTCCTGGCTCTGAGGTGATGTGCCAGGCATGTGTCTGTGACAGGGCTAACTCAAGTTACATTAAATAAGGAGGTGTGAGCACCGAGTATCTGCCTCAGTATGCATATATAAAGAAGTGGAAGCCTCACATGCACAGGAACACACGTGTGCACACAAACATTCACACCCCCTCACTCATATTGCATACTACATACTCACATGTACTCCACACTCATACCCCCTAAACCTACCTATGTTTATACACTCATATTCATGTACCCAATGCACATACACTTACCCATACATATGTCATGTCCACATACTTACATACACTCATACATACGCTTATGCACACTAGTATCCAGTCACACCCTCATGTATGTACTTTCATACACTTGTATGCACCACCCGGCTACACAGCAAGCCACAGAGTAAGAGTAAGATTTACAGAAGTAAGAGAACGAGAAAAGTCCAGAGGCAAAAGGTAGACGGGATAAAAGTTAAGTTCAGGAAAGCTGGCAAGAAACAAGCCAAGCTAAGGCTGGGCATTCGTAAGAATAAGCCTCAGTGTGTGATTTATCTGGGAGCTGGGTGGTGGGCCCCCCAAAAGAGTAAAACAACACCCCACTTCCCCCCACCTCTAACTTTCAGTTACATTCTACCCACGCCCTCTTCATCCCATATAGCAGCCCTGTGGGAGACCTAGATGGGCTGTGTAACTATTCCCTTAGGACACACATGGGCATCACGGCTACAGTCAGACTGTGCATTACCCAGTCCCCCCTGGGTTTGGGTCAGGACATGGCATCACCTGACCACATGATCACTAAGCAGGGAGGTTCTGACTCAGACTATTCACACTACAACATAAGAAATACCTATTTCACTTGTCCTGGCCTGGAGAGGACAACAGCCCTTTCAGGAAGGGAGTCACCTTGATTTACTCTTCCAAGGAACCTAACTGATCCAGGCCTTGCCTGAGATGAGAGCCTGGGGCCACTGATGGGATCATCCCCTGGGAAGGGGACCTGTGTCTCTGTGAGTCTAGTGAGAAGCATCTTTCCAGAAGCAAGCCCCACAGAGAGCTTCATCTGACTGGGCAGTAAGAGCATGCTGCATGCCCACTGTGGGCATGTTGTCAAAGAGACCCAGGCCATGTCCATAGTATCCATCCACATCAGGACACGTTAAGGGGATTTGGGTGAAAAGATCACTAAGGGCTTGAGGAGGCAGCACCAAGGCCCCAGAGCCTAGGCTGGCTTAGCTGGGAGCCCCAGTGACCAGTGTTGACAAAGGTGTTCTCAGAGGGTCACGGCAGCCTGGCTACCACCTCCTGAGGCCTCCTGCAGATCAGTGCTGCAGTCCTTGCCCATCCTGCCGTCGCTGCTCCTAAGGTTGCACATCCCCTCCCAGAAGCTGCCTGCTTATCCATTTCAGCCTGCAGGGGATCCAGCAATGGCCCCAAGGCCAACCCAAGAGTCACCTGTCCACCCTGCCGTGCTTAGGTGCACCCTTCACACTCTAGAGTCCTACAGGAGGCATGATCGATCCCCACAGGGTGTTCTAAGTCTTCATGGTTGCCACCACACACTTGACCATGATTCTTTGGAGGATCACCCTTAGTTCCATAGGAAGCCCCCTCTCCATGAGTTAGGTGACCCCTGATCTCACCACTTAAGCTTAGGTAGACCTCGGAGATAATATGATGGTGAGACACTTGTATATGGAGGGTTGGATGATGCCAGAATACCTTTGCCAAATAACTAGAAGATTCAGAGGGGCAAGATTTCACTGAGGGCTGAGGATCCAGGGCACACAAAGAAGGTGACTCTCCCCTGAAGAAACAAGCAGGCAAAAGGTGCAGCTAAAAAGCTGCACAAGGTGCTTCACTGAAGGATTTAATTGCCCACTGCTGTTGGAACAGCTGTGCATTGCCAGTCCTAGTCCCAGGATGTGAGAGGCATGGTCAGGGCATCCTTAGCCTAGGACATATAAGCTCCAAAGGCAGCCTTGCCTGTTCCTCCTCCGGGCTATGTATTCAAGTAGCACCCTGGGCCAGTCCTACGGGGACAGCTTGGCACCTTGCCCTCCTCCCCCTATGCCCAATTTAGGGTGTCTCCTCAAAAGAAGCCCCTGAGACCCATTATATATTCTCTGGGCTTAAGAGCACCACAGAATCTTCCCCATCACTCTCCAAGCGGCCCCGCTGAGGCTGATGGCAGCTAGGTGTCCAAGATCCACTGCCCCAAGCACAAAAGCTCAGCTTGGCCTTGGCTTGCCTGTCCCCAGACATTGAGGTTATGATCCATATCCCACTTTAGTCTCTTCCAGCTTGGGGAGTAGAATTGTCACATCTTCCTCTCAAATCAGTGCTTCCTGTCACAGCCAACTGGGCCTGCATTTAAACAGCTGCCTGCTGTGTCCAGATGCTGGGAGAAAAGGAGGTGCCCTCAGTTCCTAGGCTGCGAGTAAGGGTAGGGGTCCTGTGCCGGGTAGCCAAGAATAGCATAAAGCCCATGCCTCCCTGAATGGCCTGAAGAGGTGGATGATAGTTAGTCAGGGTTCTTTCTTCCTGAAGGTTAGTCACCAAGAACACCCTGAGCATGGAGGCAAACCTTGGAGCCTCTGTAGTCAGAAGCTCTAGAGGCAAGGCCAGAGGCCCCAAAATACCCTAAGTCACTGGGTTCCATTATCTGAGCATCATTTGGCATTAACCCCCATCTCCCACTCATTCAGACCCTGCACATGCCTCATAAACCCAACAAAAATGTTTCCAATGCTAAGAAGACCCTGAAGGGATGACCCAGCTCCCTGCTCTAATGGAAGAGCCCCCTTGCTGTTATCTCAGAAAAGTCTCCCTTGGCCACAACTGGATCCCACTCTTTCCCTGTAGCTTTCAGTCACTTTTGATAGTGGAGTCAAACCGTCAGGTTATGAGCACATTTATGTATGTTCCCTGCAGGAAGCAGGCTACAGTAAGGGGCCAGGAGCCAGAGAGGAGCACAGGGAACGGGAAACAAGGCTCCACTGGCATCACCCCCATTCCCCATGATGAGAGTTGGGTGCAGTCTTAAGTGACCTGCACAGACACTGACTAGCTCTCTCACCTGGCTGCTTCCCCAGGGTGAAAGGGCTACCCTGAAGATGACCCCCACAGCTACAGATACACACACTTGTGCGTACACACATAGATATGCACACACCTTTATATATACACACCTAAGCATACACACGTACACACACTTGTGTCACATGAGACTGAAAAGCAGCAGCCCCACCTAGGAGAATCCAGGAAACCTCTAGGGAACACAGTCATGGTCTCTGAACCCAGCACAGCAATACAGAAGCACAGAAATAGCATGCTTCAAAAGTGGTGCTTGAGGAGAAATGGGGGAATGAGCCTATGTATCAGATCAAGCCTCAGAGTCCATGGAAGATCAGCAAACTGCATGGACAGCAGGCAAATGGAACACCACACTGGGTCCTGGAGCAGGAGTCCGCACCTAAGGGGTGTCAGCCAATTCATACTTGAGTATCTAGCATCCTAAAGGAAATGTCACCGAGTGTTTTCAGTTTTGTGTTTTCTATAGATATATTTTAACTAGACCAGATGACTCAGCATTTACATAAACATGCAAATATGGGCTTGAAAGATGCTAAGAACAGAGACAGGACAGGCTCAGCCTGGCAAAGCAGATGCAGAAACATATTGGAGATGGGAACAACAAAGCAGTGTGTGTGAGCCCCGCACAGAGATGCAGGAAGAAATCAGACCAGAATACACAAGACAGAGTGTGTGAGCCCCGCACAGAGACCCAGGAAGGAATCAAACCAGCTCAAACCAGCGTGTATAGACCCTGCACAGAGAGCAAGGAAGAAACAAGTCCAGGATACACAAGACAGCGCGGATGAACCCTACACAGAGACCCAGGAAGAAATGAGACCATAATTCATCAAGACAGCGGGTGTGAGCCCTGTATAAAGACCTGAGAAGAAATCAGGGCTCACTACAGCATGATAGTGTGTCTTACACAGAGACTTGGGAAGAAACCAGAGCAGAACGCACCAGGACAGTGTGTGTGGAAGAGGGGCTCCTGGCTTACTCCTCACCCCCAAATCAACTGGTTTGTCAAGGACCTAAGAATCCCTGGACTACGGGAGGGCAGCGGGAGTTTCTTGGAAGGTTGAAACCAGGCATATCTTCTTGGGGAGACAGAAACAGCCAGATTAACTCAGCTACATTCAATTTCTAAAATTCTGGCTGACAAGAATCAAAGTAAGCAAAATCAAAGACAGTAACGACAAAGCAGGAAACATACTTTGAATTAGTATCACTAAGTGGTGATTTCCTTAGCCTTTGAAGTTCCTGGCAGTCGTCTAAACTTGCCAGGAGCCTAAAAGAAATAACCTGTAAACTACAGTGCCCAGCTGACAGAAAAGACGACACCCGACACAGACAGAAAGACACTGCCATTAGTGCAAACAGATGCAAGTTGGAACTCAGGCAGAAAACACGTTCCCGTCACACTGGTGATACTCAGTGAATTTGACAGCAACCTGTGTAGACCGGGTGTGAGGAAACAGCCACATTGTTCCTTGTCCGAGGAAACAGAAATCAATTCATCATCATGGTGGCGGGGCGGGGGAGGGGAAGCAGTTAAGCCTTGTTGACAAAGTTTTAGATGCACAGGGGGGCCTGTGACCTACAACTCTGGTGCAAACTCTGACAGACAGACTGACAAATAGACAAGATAACTAGAGGATTAAGGTGCACAAAAGGAAACTAGGAAATGGGTGTATGGAAAGCCCCGCCCACTCCTCTCACCCTGATGCACAGCAGACAGCAGACTGTCTTAAATAAGCCCCTCCCCTCACGTGCTTACTCCTGAGGGCCCCTTTCCTTTGTCTCCTGTTTCCACACTTTATACCTCTGTTGAGATGCCTGCAGGCACTAGGGCCTCCCCAGCTACTGCCTTGTGCTCCTTTTCCTTCTCTGAAGACCCTTAAGTACTCACAAAAAATTAAAATATTAACATTAAATAAAATTTGTATCCCGTTACTCTGTTGTTTGTTCGTTTCATTTTTAGGGCACCAGATGTTAAACCTAAGAGGAAAGGGGAAAAGTTCTTACTCCACTAAAATAGATGGAGACCAGAGGTGGAAGGTAAGTCCCTGTTGCTGAAGACAACAGGCACTTCAGACACAGGCCCTGGCGACCCCTGAGCTGGAACTGAACTCAATGCTTCCTCCGTGAGGACTACCTCTTATAAGGCACCATGCAAGCTTCCAAAGGAGGGAAGCACCTAACAGTCCTACCCAGCTATGACACCTAGGAACCACAATGACCAGCATGCCATGATGACCCTAAGGGCACAGTAGTGGCATGCACACCTTGATTGCTAACCAATGGTGCTCTAATTGGACTTAGGACCTGATCAACAGGAGGGAAATCATGCCTGGTACTGGAAACCTAGTTAACTACCCAGGGCTAGGAAAGTCATGGATCTTAGACAAGAACCTCTAACTACTACTTTACTACTTTCTAAATATTTGTTCTTATGTCCACAGATAAGTGGAGTCCTTACCCCTCATCAAGGAGACTTCTCTTTGTAACAGACAGAGAACACTACAGAAAACCACAGCCAATTGAAATGCAGAGTTGTGGGGTCCAGTCCCAAGAGATATATCTACAGAATAACTCCCACAGCTGAGGCTCAGGGAACATTGTGGGAGAGGGGCCAGGTCATAAGAGTCAGATCGGGGAGTTTGCTGGATTGTGTCTTCTAACAGTGACGGACGCTACATCCATGGTCTCACAAATGTGGCTGCATAAACAGGAGCTGAGCAAGGACATCATCAATAGACACGGTACCTGGACAACGGTGGGCTGGGGTAACTCATCAAACCTCAACTCTGCACAAAGAACTACAGACAATTAAGGAATGCTGAGAACAGGAGAAACAGTCTTCCCCAGGAAGAGTCTACCAACTGGGTATCCAATACCAAGTGGTCAGCCCTGAAAACATATAAGTAACATCATACAAACTGAGCAGGTTGTATTTATGAATATATATGTGTGCATACATATATGCATGTAGCAATAATTACTGGTGGGGGGAGGCCATGAATGTGATAAGAGCAAGGAGGGGTAACTGGGAGGGTCTGGAGGGAAGGAAGGGAAGGGGGAAATGATGTAATTTATTATAATTTTTAAAAATAGGAGAAGTTAAAAATGGTTTAGAACAAACAAACAAAAGTAGATGCGAGATATGGAGACAAGCTGAGGGTCTCTGTTGCAATTCTTTTTCAAGGGATGCATGCTTGCAAACATTTTGGGTTGCTGTAACCCAGGTGGGAGGACAGTGCTCCTGACAACTAATTCCATTCAACATCCTGTTATGCGCATGGCAATTCCCCAAAGAGCTATGTGGCCCAGAGTGTCTCTGTGCTGAGGCTAAGGAGCCCTGATCCGAAGTGACCATCGCTGCAGTGGCTGTAGCTGCTCCATGGATCCTGGGTAAACGATGGTGAGGAAATGGATGGCACTTAGATGGAAGAAAGCGTGGACAACAGGCTGTGGTGCATTGCCATTTCCGTGACCAAGAACAGAATGGATGTGCGCATGTCACCTCAGCCATCCTGTGACTGTGGGATGTAGAGATGAAGCAAGAGGCACCGAATGACAGTTGCACACTATCAAATGAAAACACAGGAAGCCAAGTAAAGTCTAAATGTCAGCTAAATAATGAAGAAGCTTTTTAGCATTTCCATAAAATCTTTGCATATGCTTGCACAGTACTAAAATATCATCTGTTATGGGAGACCATGTTTAACTGGTGCCCCGTGTGTTACCTGCCTGACCTAGGAAAGGTAGTGGGCCCCACTGGAATGGAGGAGAGAGGGAGGTTTCTGTGGCCTATTTGAGCATATTCCTTTGTGAAAGGTGTACAGACAAGTCAGAGATGAAAGGGACAGGTTTGATCAATGAAGAAAGACCCGTGTTGAAATGCAGGAGGTGGCAGAAGCCATAGGAGCATTTCCTGGAGATTCTGAGGAGGTTGCAGTGCTAGAGACACCCCAGGTATTCAGGATGCTGGGATGCCAGGTGTTGGGGGGCTGGAGATACTGAATATCAGGGGTGTTGTGTGCTGAAATGGTGGATGATAGAAATTCCCAACACGCCCCCATAGTTGGGCAAGGTTGGGCAAGGTCGCGCATGCCCCGCGGGACACTTAGTCATTTCTGCCTAGTCATTTCTGGTCAAACATCCTGCATGAGCCATGACCCCATGACCCCGTGGCTAAGTGGTTGGCTACATGGTTGTGGAAAGTGCACAGCTCAACCATGTGATCTATGCGCATGCGTAGAATAGCCACATGGGCCTGTGTACGCAGGCGCGGCTCAGCCTTTATAAGACGGCACCATGTTCCCCTGGCCCCCTTCACACACGTGTCTTTCCACAGGCCTGATCACATGTATCACTCTCTCCTCATCTTAATAAAACTCTTGTTAGTGGATTCTGTCGTGTTTCGTGACTTTCCCTCACAGGGTAAGAGCGCCGCTAAAAACCAACAGTGGATACTAGAGACACTGAGATGCTGGAGATGTTGAAAAGTTAGAAAGGGATGCTGAGATCCTGGGGATGTTGGGATGCTGGGGATATTTGGCATGCTGAAGAAGTTTAGGTGTTAGGGTTTCAGGGAAGCTGGGGTGTTGGTTTGCTAGGATGTTGTGAGGCTTCACTCTGTGTTTGCAAGGTGGGAGTACAGAGCCCTCCCATGGCCCACTAGGGAAGTGCAGGAACTCATCTGCCCAGGGAAGCAATTTCCTTTCTGTTCTGGGGTTGTTCCTTGAGAAAGGTGAAGATGGAGGCTAAGTTGCCATGTCCTCCTGCTCTGTGTTCCCCTGGCACTTCCTAAAGTCATCAGGCTCCTCCTCCTGGTGAGGAACCAGGCAGTAGAGCCTTGGTCTGAGGGGAGGGCCAGGCCTTTCTGCACCTGTTCTCTGGCCAGCACCTAGAGCCTGGTCCCACACACATGCTCTGGTAATACCTGAGGGTAGAGGGACTATACCTTGGCTTCCTGGGCCAGCAGAAGGTCATATGCATACTTTCATAATCACACTCATGAATACTTACATCGCATGCTGTATATATTCACATATTTGTGTTCATACACATTACTTTCTCAACGTTCATATACAACTCACATATCTACAGTCACACATATCAACACACTCACATTCATGCACACATATAACTTGCAGTCATGATCCCACACTCACACATGCACCTTGAACTCACACACTCACATATACATATGCACTCGGCACACACAGGAGAAGACTTGGAGGACCCACTGACTGGCTGAGCATCCCCTCCATGCCCATCATGACCTCCATAAGACCTCCTCTGATGCAGGTCATGGATCCTACCTCCACATCTCCTGATAGCCTCTGATCAGACTGTCCCCATTGATGGTCACTCCAGCCCAATGTTCTGCCCACACTGCATGTTTGAATTCTCACATCATCATCAAAGCAGACTCAATGTTTCTCAAAGTGAACACACAGTCATGAAAAGCTGCCATGGGCTGCTGACTGCAGTAAATAGAGGGCACACCCCCCACAGCTGTGCCTTCCTAGTGTAGAAGATGCAGACCAGCAGCCCACTGACTTCTTCCAGGGGACATCCAGCCAGTGATAGACTCCAGCCCATCAGCAGAGGCGTGTGCAGGAGGTGGTAAGCTAGGTAAACCCTAGGCAGTTTGGATGGGCTATGTCAGGATGAAAAGAGCCAATGCTTTGGGTCAGGGTGCCATCTTTGTGTCTCCCTGGGAAAGCCACTTGTCCCTGTAGACCCTCCCTCCCCAACTTTGGAAACCCCTTAGTGACAGTGGCGCCACATTCTTCTGAGAGTGGCCAGTGTCCCTCCTGCCCTTTCTTGCCATTGTTAGGATTCCAGGTGCACTTTGGGTGTCCACCTTCTGGAGTTTTGCTCACCAGCTGGCATGGGCAGGAGTGTTTTTGTGTCTGTTCCCTTGGACGTATTGAGCTCTGGCAAAATACTGAACCTTCAAGGAGTCAGGGAGCCATAACCACGTTAGATGGATATGTAGGGGCTCGTGGGGCTCACTCCTTATAACTGGTGCTCAAAGTAGAGTGCCTTGCGACACTGCCATAGCCCATGGTCCCCATGCCAACTCAACACTGCCCAAGGTGAGCTAGTTTATGGGGTACCCAGTGGTGTCTAGAGAGGGTGGGAATGTCCCCTCGGTGGAGGAAAAGTCACATTTCACATCAGGAATGCTGTTGACTATCTTCCTGTTAGATACCGAACTCAGCACTGCCTGGGAGGGCGTTGAAGAGTTCCTGCTGTGGGAGAGTGCCAGTGGTACCTGAGCATCTGAGAGCCAGAGAGGGGTGTGAGGAACAATGTGAATGAAAGCCTGCAAACCCCAATCCCAGGTGGCCCTGCCTCAGAAGAGCCTGACACCAGGGTCTCTGCTGGCAGCCAGGAGTCCCTCTCTGTCTCCAGCACTTCTGCAGACAAAGGACAGTAGGTGCATCTGTAAGAAGGGGAAGTGAGTTTCAAGGATGACATAAAGAACTCCACAATCTCACACTCTTGGAGTCAATGGTTGACCTTCGTGGTCCATGGAAAAATGAAACATGTCTGGAGAGAAAAAAGATTTTGTGTCACATTCTTCTTGTTTATAGCTACTATATAACCAGAAAAATGAGTTTTAATATTTGATGTGCTTGGATTTGAAAACTGAGATCTTACTGCCTAAAGTTTGAGCAATGCTTCCTTGGTGGGAGTAAATATCTTTATATTTACTGCTGTATACACACTATAGAGACTCTTTATGAATCAACAAAGACCCACAACAGTGCTGTCTTAGGACTGGAGAGATAGTTAACTTGAGGCTTCACCTTTAGGGTGGAACACTGCTCTGGGACCCTCGGGAAAATGTGACATTTAAGTTTAAAAATTATATCAGGCAAACCTAACTTTATTATACACCCACACACAGATGGTCCATGAGGTTTTCCCACCTCATGAAGGTGCAAAAGAGAGCCGTATTAAACAGAACTCACACTTCAGTAATGAATTCCAATCTCCTCCCTGGCTGGCTATATGAAAGACAAGCTCCAATGATACAGGGCAGTAGCTGGAGCCATAACCCCGTCTCCTCCCCCATAATCATGTATGTATCTGCCACTCTTCAGTGGCCACCCCCCAACAGACCTTCACCTCAGCATGCCCAAGTTCTAGAAAGTAAGAAAGTACCTCAGAGATGCCCCAGCTTCCCAGTGCAAAACCCCTGTGGTAGACATCTTGCTCCTTGACCTGCCCAGGGCCCAGGGGGAGCTCCAGGTCCATTGTGCCTCCTCCCAGGTGGGGTTCCTGAGTGGAGCTCTCAGGCTCTGGGCTTCCTTTGGTTCCTTCATGGAGGGAAAATGAACATAAACCAAGATCCCCCCAGCTACAAGACCAATCTCTGAGGTCTGGTGACCATGTCCTACGTGTGTACACCACCAAGAACATCACCACCAATCCTAGCTGACAGTAAGTCTGAATGTAGCACCCCAGCCTCTCAATGAGAAACCTTCACAGCTCACCGACATGCACGCACACACACACACACACACACACACACACACACACACACACACCAGATCCTGCATGGTTGGGCCCACTGTTCCACATTGCCCGAACTCACTATGGTATTGCTGCCTGCCAAGGTTCATTTTTTTTTTTAACTTTTATTCTTCTCTCATACACTACATTCCTACTGAAGTTTCCCCTCCCCCCTCTCCTCCCTGTCTCCCTCCCCCCCTTCTCCCCCAGATCAACTCCTCCTCTGTTTCCCTTATTGCTAATGCAGCGGCCTATTGTGTAACTGACCATCCTTAGCGAGGCTTTTGTTGGCTATTTGGGTCATTTCCACCCTCAGGCCATCATGAATAAAGCAGCCAGGAACACTCTCTACAGGACTTCAAAGGATAGATGCATCCATCCCTTGGGGCAAGCACCTATGAGGAGAATTTCTGGGTCATGAGGCAAGTACATGCCTCAGTTTACTTGGAGCTAACAGTTTTCCAGAGTTTATATTCCCATCAACTGTGTGGCATATGCAGCTGTTTGTCCTCACCAGGCTTCCATCTCATCAGGCTTCTTGATTTTAGCTGCACTGATGGGTTTGAATGCAGGAGACATCTCTTGGTTGTTTTTTGTTTGTTTGTTTGTTTGTTTGTTTTTTGTTTTGTTTTGTCTTTGGTTTTTTGTTTGTTTGTTGTTGTTTTTTTTCATTACTGACAAAGTCAGCACTCATTCAGTGCTTTCTGGATAATCTCGTATCTCACAATTGTCACGTGTCTGTCCAAGCCTTTAGCATCTTAAACTTGTCTATAATTTTTCTGTTGAACTCTTGGTCTTGTATCAGAGATTTTATTGTGAATGTTTTCTCCCAACCTGTACTCTACCTTTTCATTTTCCTAAAAACCTCTTTCAAAGATCAGAAGGCTTTACTTTTGAGGACAAATTTATCTGTTTCTCCCTTTGTGATTTGTCTGTTTATGCCTACTAAGGTCTCATAGGCTCATGTGCTGACTCATAGTCCCAGCAGGTGGCGCTATTTTGAGAGGTGGCGCTTGGCTAGAGGAAGTAAGTCACTGGAGGCGTGGCCTTGGGGACTGCGGCTCCTTACTTAGGTCTTGGGTACATTTGTCCTTCTGCGCTGCACTTCGTTCTAAATGCTCATTTGGGCTTTTTAGAGCCAGGTTTATCTTTGTCTATGCGCCTGCTCACCTGATGCTCCAGGGTTCTCCATCGCTGCCCACCCATTACGGCTTCTCAGCTTCCGAAGTGCAGCCCCATCTGCAGCCTGGAGCTCAGTCCCAGCTAGGACCTCCAAGACTACTGTGTCTTAGTGGGAGATCTCTCCGAGAGTCGTCGTCCTCGCCCAAGGGCCCTAGAAGGCGTCTTTCCACCCTCCATGACCCCACGACTGCTCCAATTCCTTGGAATAGGAGCTTCTGGCCCAGATCGCAGCTACAGGCAGATCTGCCCAGTCTTCACTCCTCAGATCCCCAAAGGCTTAGATCGATGTCACATGTAGACCTGCCACAGGTGGTACCTGAAGTTAGAAAGGGGGATTCTTTCCCAGGCTGGTGGCTTCCTTGTCCTCTGGTACCCAACAGCCCTCCTTCCTCCTCCTTTAGACATTCTTTGTTAGATATTTGCGGACATGCGTCCAGCCCGCGCTTACCCAAAGCAGGGAGGTTCTGTGGAGCGCTCTTGTCTTTTCCCTGACTCAGCAAAGCGGAGACACTGAAGAATGGGTGGATGGATGAGAGGTGAGCGCAGCCGGGCGAGGAAACTGAGGAAAGCCCGGCGTTGGTACCAATTCGGCACTCAAGAGTTCTTGACCTGGCTTCGCTTGGTGTCCGCCAGTCCCGCCCCGCCCCGCCCCCTTCTTGCTTCCTTCTCTGCTCCCTTCCCCTCTGTACTACCGGTGTCACGCACCCCCTAAGTGTAGCCCCGCCCCGAACTCCTGCGTCCTCAGTCTGGGTCCGTCTCTAGGCAACCGCTTACCGGTACAGCAGCGAAGCAGCTGTCTGACTGTGGGCCTCAGGCGCCATGGACCTGGTCATCACGCAGGAACTGGCCCGTGCCCAGAATCAACAAGGTGGGTCTCATCCTAGCTCTGCTGATGGGAACCCCCTCGCCCCAGTAGAGAGGCACAGAAGGCCTCCCGTGATGCAGTGGCTACAGTTGTTGAGCCTGGCCTAACTATTGAGTGGGGATGGCTGTGGGCAGCCTGGCCAGGAATTCAGACTCCTGTTTCTGTGCCAGAGGAAGGCTTTCATGGGGACTGTGTCTCTCTGACGCACCCATGCCCCTCTGTTGATCTCTGCCCCATAGACACAGCTGCCCTGCAACGAGCTTATGAGCTGATCAAGTCAGCAAACCTGGGAAAGTCGGAGTTCGACCCCTCAGAGAGCTTCAGCCCGGACCTGTTCGTGCTGTGTGCAGAGCAGGCACTCAAGGTGGAGCCCCAAGCCTGGCTGGCACTGGGACACAATGAACCTGCCCCCCTTCACATTTTTATGTATAAATGGCACAGGGGAGGGTGGGTGGGACACTGATGGGTGTTGTGGGAATGGGAATGGCCAAGCTAGTCTCACCAGTGACCTGAAGCCCCTTTATTCCGGGCATCTTCCCTGCTTTTCCTGCCTTCAATCTCCTACAGATGGGCGAGCTTGAAATGAGTGATGACTGCATCCAGATGTACTTCAAAGTGAAGGGGCCAGTCACTCAGTTTCTGGGTCGAGCACACTTGTGCAGGGCCCAGCTTTGTGCCCCACAATCAGAGGAAAATCTGGTAAGAACATCCCCCTTCTTTTTTTTTACCCCACCTCAGGGATGGCAGTAAGGCAGGTCTTAAGAGTGGCTTTCAAGCAAGATGGAGTTGGACATGTCCTCCACAGTGATGCAGAATGTTTACAGTTCCTGTTTGTGCTTTTCTCTCCACTCAGCACTTGCCAGTGCCTGGGATGAATCCATCCGACCTCCCACCTCTGCGGGGCAGTGCTATGGCCTGTCTGTCTTTTCTCTACCACAGCCCTCCCTGAGCTGAGCAGAGGGGGGAGCTGGGAGAGTCTGGCACCCATGGGCACAGCTAGCTGTGGTTTCTCAAGAGTCTCCTGCTGTACCCCAACTGTGTATAAGCTGGGGTGCCAAGCAGTTTGCATTTGGTGACAGAAGTGAAGATGAGTGGTGATGGTTGCTTGGGCGGCAAAAGTGCCTTACCTGTGCGTCCATTGTGCTGTTCTAGGAAGAATTTGAAAATTGCGTGACTCAGTACATGAAGGCTATAAACTTCGCAAAAGGAGAACCGAGGTAGGCATGCTGAGCTGTCTGCTTCTACTTGATTGCATAAGACTTTGGTACCCAAAAGTACCAAGTGATGCTATTGATTTATACTGTCGCCCATCCCTTCCCCATTTTGTTTTGTGTTTGGAGTTAGGACACAGGCTTGTCTTGTTACCTGGGAGAATCAGCCATGTTCATGCAGACTTCCCAGAAGCAGCATCCTTTGCTGTGCTCAAGACTTATTGAGATTTGTAGATAGCTGTATTTTCTATCTACGTATTTTCTCTATGACCTCCTTCCCAGCCCCTCCCCCAGACCCCCTTGTTCCTGGCTTTTGGGGGTCAGTCTCTCTGAAGGGAGAAGGGCACACTCTGGGGTTCCTCCAACTGGACTGTGGTCCTCTGCCCCTGCACCCTTTCCTGTCCCCTGCACTCTTCCCGTCTCTGCAGCTGTGACTCTGTGAAACTCTAGCCCAGCTTTCTATCTAGTGCTTGTCTTTTTGTCCACCCCAAACTCAGATTCAATTATTGAAAAGTTAAGTTGGCATACACCGGCATTGGCACACATGTGGTAGGAACCAACGTTAGAAGGGGCTTCCATTCATTCTGCCCATGTCCACTGCTCATCTGTTGAAGGCCTTCTCAGGCCACACATTGCATAGGTACAAGGGTCCAGGGTCCAGCCCCATAGAACTTAGCAGAGTGAATGTTTCCAAATACAGCCTTCAGCTCCTGGCCATGCTCCACTGCAAGGGTCTTGGAAACAACTACAGATGGGCTGAGGGGTGACTGGAACTCGCTGGTCTGGTTGCTGGCCACTTGGTTTCCCTTCCTTCTTCCTGGATAATGAGCAACAATTGAAAGGGGAATGCCTTCCTGTATGCTGTGAATATGTGTTGCTCTGATTGGTTGATAAATAAAGCAGTTTGACCTATGGCAAGGCAGCTTAGAGGCAGGCGGGAAATTCAAAGAGAGAGAGAGACAGGAAGAAGACGGGGAGAGAGGAGCGAGCGGCCCAGAGAACAACATGTAATGGGACACAGGTAAAGTCACAGAACATGTGGCATACATAGATTAATAGTTATGGGCTAATTTAAGATATAACAGCTAGCTAGCAAAAAGCTGGAGCCATAGGCCATGACTATACAGTTTGTAATTAATATAAGCCTCTGTGTGTTTACGTGGGGAATGTGAATGGGAGAGATTTGTCCCGACCACCGGCAGATCAAGACACAGGAAAACTTCCAGCTATAAACAATGACCTGTCTGATGACCAATCAGTGGTAGAACGTCAGGGCTGCCCACTCCAGACAGTGGCTTCACAGTAAGAAGGTCCTGCAGCTCCCCTATGTGACTCTCTCAGATGATGCCCTGCCACTCAGAGGGAGATGCCTGAGAAAAGCTTCTTCATACATCTTCAACATCTCCTCAAGGGTTTATGTCCAGACATGGAGTTTGTCCTTCAGTCCCTCACTTCTACCTGCAACACACTCTGTCTGGCCATCTTTTGTCCACTCGGCTCCTGGCTAATTCTTGGACTTCTTCCTGATTACAGTAGAATGCCACATCCTCCAGGAAACTTTCCATGCTCTTTCCTTCCTTGCTTATGACTATATTTTCATAGGGCATGGTTAGTTTATGGAATGACTGAATGAAAGGAACCTACTCTAGACAGGTTCATCACCACTGTGAGGAACAGGGCTGTCAGGGGATGGCTCTGCATCCTGGTGCTGATGCAGAGGTGCCTGTATATGATGGTGATGGGACACACCTCCACTTCCCACCTGAATGGGTCCAGGAATCAGGATCCCCCAGCCCTGTGACTCTAGCATTCTGACCTCCACTCCCTGCCTAGGTATTACTTCTTGGTGTTCAATGCTTCTGTTCTCTACTGGCACATGGTACGACCATTCCTCAAGCCTGGATATCACCAATATGTGATCCCCAGCCTCTCCCAAATCGTCAACGTATTAAATCAGACAGAAGAAGAGGACAAAGAGTGGCAGGCAGAGCTGATGATGTGAGTGGGGGCGGTAGACCTTAACAGCCCTAGGCCAGTCCTAAGCTTATTATGACTCAGGCTATATGTACCTCTCTTTCTCTTCCAAGGGAGGGGCTGGGCTCCTGAATTGTCAGGATATTCTTCCTAGCAATTGATGGATATTGCAACAGGCCTTAGAGATGCATCAGGATTGAAAGCAAAGGAAATGTGGCACAGTCACTAGTCCTGGCCCACACTTTTAAAGCCTTAGTGCAGTGGGGTTTTGTTGTTGATGCTCTTGTTTTGGTTTTGGTGTTGGTAAGCACTTTGGCAAATAGCTTTGCCAATATGAACATCATATCTGGGTTCCCAGGTGCCTGTGCATGGGAGATCTGAGGTCGCTGCTCTGAAGCCACAGACTATCAGCAAACGCCTGGTAACAGAAGGGATCTTTCACAGGTTTTGTTAGATCTTGCTACAAGCAAGGGACCAGCTGATTTTTGACAATGTAGATCCCAGCATCAAAGATGTCAGCTCAAGTCTAGACCAGTCTGCAGGCTTGGGGTACCTCTTTGTGGCCATTTGGGAACCTCTAAGAGAAAGTTGATGCAATTGAGATCTTCCTTCCTGGAAATGTTCTTTATAATTAAAATGGCAATAGTTCCCATGCTGTCTGCAGTAGCTTCTTCCAATCCTGGCCTTGCCATGGATTCTGGCGAGTGTCAGGCGCTTCCCTGGGAAACCTTTGAAAGTTTGTGAAACATGGAGTTTGCAAAAGCCTGAGAATCTGGCTCCTAGAGATTTGCAACCAAAGACAGTCAAGAAGGCTAATGTCTGCTGTTTTCTGTTGTTCAGGGAACTTCTTGAATGTTACCTGCAAGCCGGAAGAGATGAGGATGCTGCCAAGTTCTGCATAACGGCCGCGCCATTCGTCAAAGCCAATGTGCCGCACAAGTACCGGCACATGTTCTCAGTCATGGTAAGAGGAGACTTTACAAGGAAAGGCAGGAAGTGCTGTTGTTCAAGGTCATTGTGCAGAGACTATGCACAAAACCACAATAAGCCTATTTGTTGAAGAATATAAAAACACGCACATGTGAACAAAACAACAAGAAAAATAATGAAAAGAACAGGCAGGTCATCAAAAAGCCAAGTTCTCTCATTACTATTGTTTAAATATTTCTTATGTAACAGCATCAAATTTTTAAAAGATTAACAGAAAATTTGTGAAATATAAGTAGTTACTATAGCACCATGTCCCCAAAGTGTCTACAACCTGTTAATTTTGATGTATAAGAATCAGCTTAAGGGGCTGGGGATTTAGCTCAGTGGTAGAGTGCTTACCTAGCAAGCACAAGGCCCTGGGTTTGGTCCTCAGCTCTGAAAAAAAAATCAGCTTAAATTATATATAAAATGTATAAAACTTAATCAGTGATAATTTGTCTTAATTAATTATAGGAGGAATAAAATAATATCTAGACACAAAATCTGAATGAATCTCTAATTTGTCATTTGAATGCAAAGTAACATTCGGTTGCATTCCCGGACAGGTTCGTCATGAGCTAATGGATGACCGTCAGTTAAGGGAAGAGAAAAAGCATTCCACAAGTCTCTCCATCACTTACCACATCAATTCGCTAAAAGCGTAAGTAGTTTGGGAAGGTTGACCTTCTCAGGATGATATCAGGACACTGTCCCCTCCCTTGGGACACCCTTTGTCAGTGACAGGAAGTTTTAGGGCTTAGGGCTGGCTGTAGGAGCTACCCTAGAGGAGGTGGTACTAGGGTTTTGTGGGGAAGGCCTAAAGTAACCCCCATTTACTACATCCATTACTGAGAAGCAAGGGGTAGTGAAGCCACCAACAGAGTAATCGGAGTCCCAGCAAGTAAAGAAAGTCCCCAACCGAGTAAGATGCTTCTCACAAGTCCAGCCAGATGAGGCTTGAGGTAGACCATGAGGAGACCATGTGTGTTTAAGGCTGAGGAGAGTGAGACTACAGTATGCTTGGTCCTGAGGAGAGTGAGGAGATTAGAGTATGCTTGGTCCTGAGGAGAGTGAGATTACAGTATTCTTGGTCCTGAGGAGAGTGAGGAGATTACAGTATGCTTGGTCCTGAGGAGAGTGCAGAGACCAGAGCTTGTTTGAAGCTGAGGGAGACTGCTTATTTCAGAGTGGTTTTGACCTCCTGGCAATAATGCAGAGATACAAAGAGACTTCTAAGGGCCAAAGTGCCCCAGGGCAGGGGGTCCTAGGCACAGTGCTGGCTCAGCAGACAGGCACATTTTCCTGGAGTTTCCCTGCGGAGATATAAGAAAAGGGATAATATTACCTGCAAAGAAAAAAATAAGGAGGCATGAAAATTTGCCTGGGAAATTAGGCACAAAGAGAGAAGAAGGGATGTTTTAAGACCTCCATTCTGTGAGAAGCATGGGTTCATTGATTTAAGAGTTTCCCCGAGAATAATTTTTTAACAATATGACGGGATGATTTGACAACAGTGTTTAAATCAATTCTAGGAAATTGGATAAAAATAATTTGCCAGAAGACATCAACCAAATTCTGAAAAAAGCCTATAAACATTTAAGTCATTACAGTCACCATCGCTCCCCTGCCATCAGAGAAGAAAAGTAAGTGTAAACCTTCCTTGTGTGTATACATATACACCTACACGGCCACCGCACAGTATTCAGAAAGTACCAGAAAATGTGAAAAGATACAAAAACAGGAACTAGAACCATGCAAGTACCAGCCCCACACCAGGGGAGGATTTGGTGCTGCCTCCCTGGCACGATATTGTCCTGTCTGTACTGCAAATGCGGACCTTCATGTCCTACCTCAGCACATCAAATTTCACTTCTAAGCACAATCACTTTCAGCTGGCAACAGTGCCTTGAAACTTCTTAGCAGCTACACAGAAGAATGTATGGAGTCCTTCCCAGGAGCTCGTCTTAATTCTGAGTTTTCTGGCGTTTCTGAATACTGGTGGAGTTGGGAGGAGTTCTGGGCTGGCTCCTGAATGAAGAAGCAGAGGTGAGGATCTGGAATGTCCTTTCACAGAGGTGGCGGGAGTTTGTTCCTCGCCTCAGTGGCTGTCTGTCACACCCTTGTGAGCACTTTGCATTGATTTGAGATGATGAGATCGTAATTGCTCCCATGTGTTGGCTTTTGATTTCCAAGTCTCTGATCACTAGTGGGGTGCAAGGTCCACCTATGTTTGGGGCTTTCGAACTACCTCCCCTGAGAATTTATCTTCTGAATTCTCAATGATTTTCTCACTAACTTCTGTTCACTTCCAATGTAAGAAACCTTGGCTATGGTAGTTGTTTTAGCCACAGGGCCTCTCCATACGATAGCCACTGTTACCAGAGGCAGAGCACCGCCTGGTCTCAAGGATCATTTGGCCACTGATTTGGGCTGGAGTGTGTAGATTTTGTATACAAGAGGCTGTACCATTGATGGTACATCAGACTGCAAATGTGATGTGAAAGCAGACCTTTGTAGCTACAAGTCCAGATGTTTCATACCAAATAAAGGTGGCCTCCGACTCCCAGGACAGATGTCCTTTTAAGAAAAGGGAAATTCAGGCACAGAGACACACATGGGAACAGAAGGTACCAACAATTACTGGCCACAACCTGGGGAAGCAAGGAACGATCCTCTACGGAATCTTCAAATGGAATGTGGCTTGGGGGAACACTGTGATGTGAAGTCTGGCCTGAGAACTGAGTGACAACCGTGCCTGTTGTTTTCTGCTACTTGGTCTACAGTGCTGTGCTTTGGGAGCCCAAAAAACTGACTGAGAGCATGCGCTAGTTATCTGTGTCACAAGCTGAGGCTTAACCCAGGGCACATTTGTATCTCTCTGGTTGTCTGTGGGCAGGGTTCATTTACCAACAAGATGGTAGCTGCCTCCCTCAGGTCTCTCTGGCAGCTAAGCAGGGAGAGAGCTTCCCTGCTCACATGGCTGCTGACACCATTATTTCTTATGGGGTAACTCCAGAGGGGATGGCCCGCCTTATCAGAACAGCCAGGGAAAGCACCAGTTGTCTATAGGCAGGGCTATGTGTGGTTCAGGGCTGGGGTGGACTCTGCTTGCACACAGAGGCTGTGTAGTGCTTGACACGTACTCCTCAGGGGGAGGAGCATGCAGAGGGCCACACTTGGGGTCCCAAGGGCTCCAAAGTCTAAGTGAGAACCAGGGGCTCTCCACACCGGCTTTCAGACCCTCTTGTCAGGTTAATAACAGCTCTCTGAGAGGAGTGAGTGCTCATATACATTTGAACGTGTATGTGTGCTTGCTCCTAGAAGGAAGGCCACATCTGTCATCAGATTCTCTAAGTTATTTTAACCGAAGTCAGACCCCAGCAGTCCTGTCCATGGCAGGGTATTGTACCAGGGGCTTGGTGATGGTGAAATCCCTTCATGCAAACGTGCTCATTGCTCTCTAAGGTGAATTCCTAGACATAGGGTTGTAGGGTGCTGCACAGGGCATGCACACAGGCAGCTTGCTTTCTAATCTCTTGGTGACTTCTCTGAGGCTGTAAGGTAGAAATTCCATTGCTTGACTATGAGGAAGCCAGACATTTACTCATACATGCATGAGTACTGTTTTCTTTGTTGCCTCCACATTTCTTTCTTTTACCTGACTTTAAAAACACGGTTTATGTACCCATTGTACAGTTGGCTGTAAGAGCTTTCCTATATTGAGATCTTCAGCTTTGTTGTGGTTACAAGTTATCCAGGTGACCAGTTAAGCTTTTTTTTTAAAGTTTTAATATACAGAAATGTTGTACTTAATCTAAAAATAATTTGAGCTAACATTTATCCCCACCAATCCTGGGCCGGACGCCATCTTTGGTCCTTTACACGTGTGAACTCAGCTGCTTAGTGGAACCTGGGAGTGGATGTGAGGATGCTCGGAGGAACGCACTGGTCCCCAGCCTCCTCGCATAGCATTCCCTACGACAAGCTGCTGGGGAGCTACTCTCCGAGGCTCCACTTGTGTGTGAACCCCCAGCTGAAGTGCACAGGGACCCCCAGAACCCATTGTGTCTAGGAGGACCCCAGAACTGTTTCAGGTTCACAGCTCTTTGTGCAATCCACACTCCACTATGACTCCTAGGAGCAGCTGTGTAGCGCCCGACTTGCCCAGGGTACATCATGAGCAGCCCGAGCTGCCCTTTAATGGAGGTAGGACCCTTCCCCACAATCCAGAGAGCCTCGGAGCTTCCTGACACTACAGGGCCAGACTGCAATATCTTCATTTGGGCTTCTGTGTCTAGAATTCTGACTAGGGGAAAAAATGTAATATTTGTTTAAAACCGAAATGATCTAGGAACCAGCTATTTACCCTTCTCTTAGTTCCTTCTTTTTGACCTGCCTATCAGGCCCAGAGCTCAGGTGAAGCACGGAAGCAGAAGTCCTGGGCCTGTGCCTTGGATATGCAGAGCCTGGGGAGAGGAGGGTGGGCAGCGAAAAGACCCTCCCTTCCTAAATCCGCCTCCCACCTGGAACAGCTCAAGACCGAAGAAACGGAAGATGGTGCCACCACAGGCGGTCGCCGTCACTTCATCTGGGTGTGTCTCTAACAGTACAAAGGCAGACAGATACTGCGTCTGTCCCCCCAGAATGGCTGCCAGTCTCTGGAGATACTCAGTGCTCTCTGCTGGGCACGTTGCTGGAGTCCAGTGGGAGGAAAGCAGGGATGCAGCGGCAGGCCAGGGGATGAGATGCAGAAGGCCCAAGGTTGAGGAAAGGGAGCGCTGGCCAGTCTCCTAAAGGACCATAGACTAGCCTAAGTCTCAAAAATGGGCGATTTCCTCTACCAATTTGTTCTTTTTCGAAGCTGTTTGTCCATCACAGGTCCCTGTACTTTAACATACTTGTAAGTGTCACCCACTGAGACTTAGATTGGTGATGGTGGCTGTATCGATGACATCCCATGTGCCCGTCACAGGGAGGAAGAACCTGTGCTGTGTCTCTCCCCACGTGACCTTCTTCTACACCGTGTTCACAAGATGGGCATCGACAGAGCCTCACTGGGCAGCCGGGCAAGGAGTTCGTGATGATCCAGTGTTTCCCTGGCCTCAGGGACCTGGGCCATAGCCTGGAATCCTGGATGGGGACTGCTGTATGATATTTCGTTTGTGTTCTGACAAATAAAGTTTGCCTGGAGATCCGAGTGGGGAGGCCAGGCAGTGGTGGCACACACCTTTAATCCCAGCACCCGGGAGAAAGGAAGCAGGAAGATCGGGAGTTCAAGGCCACCCTGGGCTACACAAGATTGAACCAGTCTAAAAGAGAAACAGAGCCAGGCGGTAGTGGTGCACACCTTTAATCCAGCACTTGGGAGGATCATGCCTTTGATCCCAGCACATGGGAGGATTATGCCTTTAATCCCAGCACTAGGGAGGTGGAGACAGGATTTTGTCCCCCCATTCAGTCTGAGGATTCATAGAAACAGAATCTCCCCCATTCCGTCTGAGGTTTCGTAGAGTCTCTAGTGGCTGGCTGCTCTGCTTCTCTGATCTTTCAGCTTTCACCCTCCATATCTGACTCCCAGTTTTTATTTAATAAGACTAATTAGGACCACACTTCAGGGGACAGTGTGTCCAGTGGGAACAGATGCAGCGTTGTGGAGCGCTCTGGGTCCTGCAACAGCTGGGAGGCGGGGCCAGCCCAGCAGGTCTGTAACTTGTTCTGTCTTACTTCACTCGCGGCTCCTGCCACTGTCACACCACGGTCACGGTGGAGCAAGACTGACGTTGTCACCGCCACACACATGAACTTCTGCCCTGGGCTGAGCCAGGGCCTGTTTGTTTCTTTATTTCCAGAATGCTTCTGCTTTTTGAGTTGGGCCGCCTGTCCCTGACCTTGAAAAATGAGCCCATTGCCTGTGACTGCCTGTCAGATCTGAAGAAAATTCAAACCAAAGTAAGTGACGTAAGGTTAGCGCTGGGTGGTGGCTACAGAGGGTAGCTCAGAGGACTGAGCCAGGTGGCCCCGGACCTGAAAAAAGGAAAAGGGTTGGTGGGAAGGGCTTCTGTCCTCCGCACGTCCCCTGCAGGAGTGTACTGGCAGTGTCTGCCGGTTGGCTCTCGCGTCCCGTGTCTCGCGTCTTGCGTCCCGGGTCTTTCCTTTCATCTTTATCGCTGGCTCTGGCCTGTGTCGCCACCACTGTTCAGCGAAGGGCTGCGTAATGCTCACACTAGTAATGATCTGACCCCTGGACATTTAAATCATACTTAGTTTTTGCTTATTTCTCAAAGGACCACAATAGAAATTCTCTGCCTAAACCAATTTAGGGATCCCTTAGTGACATGGATTGCCAAGAGCTGTTACTGTGAATTTTTTTATGCTTATGACAATATTGCCATCCAGGGGAAGTTTAGGAGTACACACAGTGGTAGAAACACGCTTTGGGATGGTAACCCGCTTATCTTCCGAAGCCGCATGAGGCATTTCCAGAGTGGAGAGTGCTTTTCCCAGGAGTGCTGCTGCATTCAGGAATGAGGTTAGATGATGGTTGTGCTGGACAACCTGGTCCCTGTCCCAACCACCGCTTCCTGCTGTCTTGGTTAAACACCTGCTGTCTGCTCGGTCTTGGTTGCCTATAAGGGTGAGCCTCTGTAGACTTCTGGTGTTGGTTACCTGGAGTCACAGGGCCAGAGCAGACAAGCAGGAGCAGTTCACACAGCCAAAGGTGAAACGGGGGTGCACATGGGGTGGCAATATAGGACTGCTTAAAATGGAAATAAGACTCCATCTGGACCTTGACCACCAGGTGTCACTTGTATAGGACTGGCCGGTGGGGTGAGGAGAAAGCGGCTGAGGCTGGGGACACATGGAGTGTGGAAGTAGCATATGATAGGATTATATTACAGCACTTAACCAAATTCTTTTGAGGTCCATTTTCCTCTTCTAGTTGTCTTTGACACCGGCACCCAAACCCAGCACTGTTCCCTCTTCACCAAACAATAGCTTCTTTCTCTCCCTGAATCCTGGGTTTTGTCTCTAAGATAGCAATGCTAACAGACACATCTCAAAATGACATCTGTTCTTGGTGAGCGGAGAGGTGTGGGGAGAGCCCCACCTTGCCAGGGAGGCCTGCAAGGGAGACTTTCACAAGACCAAAGAGCTTTCAACTCCACCCCCAGAGGAGTGCCCAGGTGCAGGCCTCTCTTCTACTCTGCCCCAGCTACTGCCCATCCACAAGCCTCTCTACCACCTGTTGAAGCAGCCCCCCCTCCCCCCCTCCCGCAACTAACATTCCAAGGAGGCCATTGGGCTTCCTGGCTCTGCCTTTCCTAACTGAAGCTGCGCTCTGTGTGGTAGATAACCTTGGCCACTTGCTCTGGGTATCTTTAATTCAGGGGCAGGGGAGGATTGAGGGTTCTGTGCCTCTGATTCCACACACACCCTCCCTTCTCCTCACTGGTCTGTTCCAGGCCTCCATCTCAATGTGTCCAAGGTGGGTCATTCTTATTCATGCATGCTTGAGAGAGATAAATTTATATTTTTTGTTAAGGATTCTGTAGGTAGGCAACAGTACATTGGTGTCAGTAAGAGTACATCAGTTCCAACTTTTTATATCCTGTTTTCTGTTTGATGTCTTTATTTCCTGTGAAAAACACTTCTGTTCTTTATCTATGAGAAAGGATGTCTCAATTGGCAAAGAACATCTGTCATTTGTTACGTTCCTTGGTACGAGTTCAGGGAAGACCAGACGTTCTTCACCAGTGAAGTCTCCTGGGTCTTCCCTGAGAAGTATGCTTCATTGTGTGTTCATTGTCCATCTTCTCTGCTGGGATGCAGCCTTCTTGAGAATGAGGCACATCTGGCTTACTCCCTGCTACACCCCTACCTTCTGGTATAGAAGCTGGTGCCTAAGAGGTACTCAGGAAATGTCTCCATCTTGCTGAAGATGGCAAGCTTTCAGGCCTGTAGCTCCTTGTATGACCTACATGAACCTATGGCTGAAACGGGGGTGCCCATGGGGTGGCAATATAGGACTGCTTTAAATGGAAATAAGACTCCATCTGGACCTTGACCATCAGGTGTCACTTGTATAGGACTGGCCAATGGGGTGAGGAGAAAGGGGTTGAGTCAGAGAACCAGGCCACTTTCAAGGTCAGTATGGAGACACACCCCAGGAGGAAGAAACGTGGAGCCCACACATCTGGCACTTTGGCAAAACAAAAGCAAAAAACACAATTCTGCGTGACTGTCCAGAAACAAGTGAGCCCTTTGCCGCGTGAAGTGGTGCAGGGAGACAGTGATGGAATTGACCTTGCTGTCCAAACAGCAGAGACACAGGGACATTGTCCTCAAGTCAGAAGTACCTAAAAACCAAACAACATACCAGAAACCACAACCTTCAAGGCACTGGACAGCAGATAACGAGGGAAAGTCCTGTGCCATTTAAGCACCTGTAAGGGACCTCAGGAGAAGCCTATGGCATCGACCTGTTGGTGGTGGGGTCACAGGACAGAGGAGCAGGAGTGACAGGCACACAGGAAAGCTGCCCTTGGCCCCTTAGCTGAATGCCAATGAGCCTGTTCACACTAGGGCAGCATTCATGTTGGGGAAGCAGTTTACCTGGAGAAGTAAGACAGCAGAGCTCTGCAGACAACCTGGGTGTAGTTCCTGTCCTCTTCAGCCAGAGAACCAAACTCTGGATTCTCAAGTTGAGTGCTCAGGAGTATAGTGAAAAGCCATCCCCACTTTACTGTGCTCTGATTGTGTATAACAAAGCTTAAGAACAGGAATAAAGAATCGAACTATGAGGGGACGAATGTAGGTGTGAACTCACAATGGCTGTGACTGCACAAGATCAAGCCAGCCAAAAGTCCCCATGTAGATGATGGAGGGGGTCTCAAAGTCCCACCCTAGCTGGGGAATTATTGTCAGTTGATATCTGTTGGGAAGAGAGTCAGTTCTTCAGGGATGCAGTCCCTTAGGGGTTAACTCATTCTCCAGTAGATTGCCCTGCACCCATGCACAGTCTAGAGAACTAACTAGACTCACTGTGTTAAAAAAGAGAGAACAAGAAGTTGGGAGGGAATATTAGTGAGAGGGATATGGAAAGGTTTGGAGGCAGATCAAAATACATTATACACATTATGAAGTTCTCAAACATTAAAGGAATCTACATTTTCCAACAAAGTAGAATGGACAATCTGTAGTGCCTGCTGAAAAATTACCAGACATGGAAAGAGAGAAAAAAAAAATGATCCATGGAAAAAATGAGAGAGAAAAGCAATCAAAATCAACCAATAAATGATATAAATAGCAGTATCGGTTGACACAAGTGCTATTAACTCTGTTATAATTCATTCCAGACTTTTAAAAAGGTTGAAAAAGGATTGAACATTCATGTAAAATAGAAACAAAATGCATGAAACACCCAAGCTTCATTTGAACTTGTAGAGTTGAAAACCGTACTGACTCCAATGTAACAACACTGGACAGACTCCAGAGCCGGTTAGACACCAGATGAAATGCAGAGAAGAAGCACTGTGAGGAAATTCAGAGTGTCTGCAAGCCTGAGGCAGCTTCCAGAGGACCAACAGAGATGCTAAGAATCTCTGAGGACGGCAGAAAAGAGAAGGACACCGGAAGACATAATGACTCCAATGCTACAGTTAACAGCCTTGGAGAAGGAGGGGCAAGGGATGTTAGAAAGTAGTTAGGAGTGGCAGCATACTGCTTCCTGGAGACAGACAATAAAAGCAAAAGATAAGGATGGTCATTAAGACCCTAGAGTCTAGTTGGCCTAAATTCAACATCCTGAGACCATATCTTTTAAAACAAAAAGGCTTTCTTTGACCTCCTCCTCTTCCCGTGAGCATAAAGGAAACTCTGGGGGAGAAGAAAATGGTGCTTGATGGAGAACTAGATCTGCACAGGACAGTAATTGTGGCAAAGATAACCAGGGTATACTATGGGGTGTTGATAAGTAGAACAAGAGGTGAGACTCCACAGCAGAATGGTAGGAAAGATGTGATGTGTGTGCTGGTGTGAAGTTGCTAATGTGGAGTTACCGTGGTGAGAAGACTGGAGGAGGCATAGTCTGATAAACAGATGACACCTGCCATATGTCCCATGAGAGTAGCTCCAAAGTAGTAGTAGTAGGATATGGAGCTAGTGAACTCTCAAAGTAGACAGAGGGGCTGAGGATATAGCCCAGCTGGTACAGTGCTTACCTATTAGATATGAACCCTAGATTCCATCCCTAGTACTGAGGGAGAGAAAGAGGGAGAAGGGAAAGGAGGAGGAGAGAAAACTGAAGAAACAATAGAATAAGGAAAATATGGGACAGATAGAAACAAATGGTGAAATGATGTAATTAATCTGATCTATTATGCTGTAATCACAATAAATGTAAATGGCCTAGTTATCACAATTAAAAGACATGCTGTCCCAATGAGAAAAGGCCAGGTCTTAAAGGCCTGTGAGAAACCCACATTCAGCGTGAAATGTTTGAGACCTAAAGCTACAGGGTGGTGAAGCATGCAGCCATGCTCACACTGACAAATGGCAGCTGCTGACACGAGTGGGGCAGAAGCTGGAGGCTGCGTTTCTGTTGTTGGGTGTCTGATTTTAAGATTGCTCGTTGCGGAGAGGTCATTTCACAAGGTGACGGGCTCAGCTAGTAGGGAAGGACGCCGGTTGTCAGGGGCACCTACCGCAGCACTTTAAAGTGGAGGAACTGAGTTGTTCTAACTGGGGACAAACGAAGTCCGAAAGTAAAGCCAGACATGTCCAGGTGACGCTCTGAGTGATGGGTAGGATGGTTCCATTCCCGACACTCACAGGGTGGCTCCCAACCATCTATAGCTCTTCTGACTTGTGTACCAGGCATGCACATGGAGTGCAGACATACATTCAAGCGAAACATTCATACACATGAAATGAAAATAAATTTTAAATTGTTGTAATTATTGGTAAAAATATAAAAGGCTAAGATAAGGCAACCTATTTGTTTGGTGACGGCTATAAAGCATACCCCATCCTACCCCTGCCCCACCTCCCAAGCAGCAGAATACACCAAATTCTTGGGTCACAAAGCATTTGCCACAATAAGTTATATTCTAGACTCAAAAAGACATAAAATTTAAAGATGTTCAATTCTTATGAAGTGTTGACTGACTAGTATGGAATTACATTTGGAGTCACATTTCTACATAACTCATGAGTCCAATAGAACTTCAAAATGGAATTAGAAGGTATTTTGAGCTGAGTAAAAATGTAAAAAACACCTATCAAAGTTTGTGAGTTATAAAGAGGTCATTTTTTAAAAAATATGTGGCATGTGTGCACGTGAGCACGCATGCAGTGAGTGCATGCATGTGGAGACTAGAGGTTGATGTTGGGTATCCTTTTCTATCATTCTCCACCTTATTTTTTTGAGACAGAACCTCTCACTGAACCTGGAGCTGCCTGTTTCGGCTGGACTGGCTGGGTGAGGAGACGCAGTACCTGCCTGTCTGCCCTGCCAGATCAGGGGTTACATACAAGTGCTGCTGTGATGGCCTTTGACATGGATGTTGGGGATCCGAACTCGGGTCCTTGTGCTTGCACAGCAGACACTTTCCCCATTGGCCAGATAAGCCCTGTGGGGTGTTTCTTAAAGCAGAGAGACTGCATTTGGCCAAGTTAACGAGGCCTGCATCCATTGAGAACACTCGCACGCAACGTTCAGCTTTGTAATAGCAGAAAATGGGTAGGAGCCAAGGTGGGCATTAACAGGCAGATGAACGAGTTGTGATGCTCTGAGGGAGAAGGAACAGAGCCAAGCTGTTGGTAAAGATGAGGCCGGGTGGATGAAGCGCTAAATTACTGTGGGACTTGGAGCAACAGTCAGGGGACACCATGTGATTCCTTCACTTGTTCTAAGAAAGTGGAGATGTTTGGAAAGTAAATGAGATGCTTGGGTGGCCAGTGGTCAGGGGCACAGGCACAGGAAAAGGGCGGGTCAGTGTTGTTGTGTCTTCAGCTGGTGAGGCTTTCCTGGGTTTGTATAGGCATGAGTCAAAGCTTACCAAATTGTACACCTCAAATATTTGCAGCTGACTATATGCCCTTTATGTTCTAAGAAATCTTTTTAAAAAGAGACTAACAGGAAAATCAGTAAATTAAAATTGCTGTTAGCCGGGCGGTGGTGGCGCACGCCTTTAATCCCAGCACTCGGGAGGCAGAGCCAGGCAGATCTCTGTGAGTTCGAGGCCAGCCTGGGCTACCAAGTGAATTCCAGGAAAGGCGCAAAGCTACACAGAGAAACCCTGTCTCGAAAAACCAAAAAAAAAAAAAAAATTGCTGTTGGAACACAGAGATGAGTTTCATCCATGCAGAAACCTCCTCCATCTCCAGTAGCCTGGGCCTTGGGCACAGGGATCATGTGTTCTCTGAAAATACTTTGTCATCAAGACTTGAACAGTGCAACTGTGTAAGTCTGAAAAACTCAGAAATTCTAGCTGTGCCCCTCCCCATAAACTGCCTCTTTAAACCTCAGACTTCCAGCTGTGGGATTTCAAGACCAGGACGAGGTCCTTGAACAAGGTTCACTCAAAGAGTCCTGCACCAGCCATAGTGACAGCAGGGACAGGGCTTTTGTCATACCCTCCCACAAGGGCAGGGTACCTCATACCAAAACCAGGAGCTTTTGCTGCTTGATACCAGGACCCCAGGCAGGAATGCAATAAAACACAGTTGCTAAATTTCATAGAGGTTGGAAGCTAGTTTCATTATTTAAAAATTTAAGCCAGGGTCTTAAACAAACCACCCCACCCCAACATCACAGAATATTGCCATTGAGCTTCCAAGACTCTATTGCTGAAGACACCACATACTTTAGTCACGGAATGTAGAGAAGTCAAGCTGGTACGTGGGAGCTTCGTCCCTACCGTCTAGCTTTCAGAGTACTGGTTCTAAACACACTACCAAGGGAGAAAAGTTGTCATTAGTCTTACTGGTTGCGAGTCACGTGACCTACAGTAACAAAAGGCCTAACATGATACGCCCACTGGTACAATAGTGGTGCAAATGTTAGGGAGAAACCAACCACTCTCTGATCAGCTTTAAGGCCACTCCACATGGTAGAACTCATGACTGGCACTGTTAATGTGGCCAAGAATCCAAGGCCAGGCAGGTTGTAGGCTCTAGGAGAGGACCTACTGTTATTATTCTGCTGAATAGATATATTAATAGACTGACTCCTAAAGTCCTATCATAGTCACAGATAAGTGCATCACTCAATCTTGTGAGAGAAGTTTCTTATAATAGCAGGTTAACACAGAGTTCCACAACTGGTCAGCATGCAGAGAATAAGAAACTGCAGAGTGCTCAGCCCTAAATGGGACATCTGTATCATACCCCACCTCCCAAAGCTCAGAATTATTGCAGTGTGGGTGGGAAGAGTGTAAGAGCCAGACACGTGAATGACAGCCAGGAAACAGTGCCTCCTGGGACGTTGTCCATGTGGGCTGACTGTGTCTGTGACAAGATAAAGTCACACACAAATCTCAGCATGCAGTGAAGTCAGAAAGTCCCACACCTAGCTGAGAAACTATTGGCAACTGATGAGTGCTCAGAGAAGGAGGGGCCATTTTCATCAGGGATGTCACCCTGGGAAGGCTGCCCATATTCTGTTGGATGGCTCTGTACCAATGCACATGCTGACAGCAATAGGTGGACTCTGTAGTTTTTTTTTTAAGCCAACACATGAAATTTGGAGGGAGTAGAGGTGGTAAAGATTAGAGCTAGAGGGGAGTGAGCGGGAGTGAGTTTGATCAAAACACATGATACCCATATATGTAATTCTCAATAAAAACAAAAGAGAAGAATTTAAACCAGAGGCTAATGAGATGACTGAGTGTGTAGAGGTGCCCGCCCCCAAACCTGAGGACCTGAGTTTGTTCCTTAGAATCCACATTTTGAAAGAAGAGAGCTAATATTCTTGCAAGTTGCGCTCTGATTTCCATATTTAAAAACATATATTTACATGATTTTTTTTAATTTAGGTCAGGTGTGGTGGCTTACTTCTATAATCCCAACACTCAGGAAACTGAGGCAGGACTAGTGTGAGTTTAAAGCCTTCCTGAGCTATAGAGTGAGTTCCAGGAAAGTCTTGACTATAATGTGAGACCCTGCATTTTAAAAAAGAGAGAGAAATGGAAAAAATAAAGAAAAATGCAAGGTCCTCTAAAATCAGTGAGGTTTTTTATTCCTCCTGTTAAAAGGTTTCAGAAAGTCTCTCTTCCTTTGTATCTTTTGAAACACGTTCCATTTTTCTCCCGTGACTTGGCACTGTTCTCTGATTGTCCATTTTCTGGTTTCTGTTTCTTCTGGGAACTCAAGGCATTTCCAGGGCTTTAAGGCTGATGAATGTGCATGATTGCTGTCATTCGTGTCTTTGTGCTCAAAGTTCCAATCTGCACCCGCAGGATCCTGGCATGCTGCTGGAAATTGAAGGCCTGGAGTGTGAATTAGAAGCTTTGAGACTGGAGAGCAGACTTAAAATATACCTTCGAGGAGCCGTGGAGGTAAAGCCTTAAGCCCAAGTCAGAGTTCCCCCGGACCCAGGATCACGGGGGTCAGGCTAGCTTTGAGAGCACTGGTACATGGCCGTGAGGTGCCTGGGGGCAGGAAGCAGGAGGCCATGGGGGATGCGGCTGAGAATAGAACAGGGGTGGGTTTTGATGAAGGCTCAGAGCATGGTGAGTGTGTTCCATGGATTCCAACCTGGAGCATTCTTGCTGGAAAGGACACACAACATAAACCAGAGGTGAATCTTCTTGGGTAGTGAATGAAAGATGCAGGTCCTGATGAGTACACTCCAATAAGAAACAAACGAACTCTGACCCCACTTGGGCAAGAAACACAATGAACCAGAGCTGTATCCAAGCCTTTTGGCTGAATGTCTCATAAAGTGCCCGCCACAGAATAGGTCTGTGGCATTCTCAGAGGGATTGGAGCCCTGGTCTGATGACCTGGAGATATCTTATCCTGATATCTGACCCCCTAATCTGCCATCTACCCCGATTGCCATTCCCAGCACTGGCTTTTCCAGATGGTGACCATAACTAGTTCCCCATTCTAGTCTCACAACCCTCAGCCAGCCACTCAACATGCCCCCTACAGAAACAGCTGGACATCATTAAGAGACTGGACATCACGCTGCAGCGGGCCATCCGTTTGGGTGACCCCAAGACCATCCATGTGCTGTGTACCACCCAGTGGAACATCTGCCTGCCCCTCCTGCAGCGCAACCTGAGGCGCTACCTCCGAAAGCCACTGACCACCATCGCCGAGATTCTGGAAAAGGTTGATAGGTGGGCACCATCTCTCCTGTGGTATCCCCAGGGGCTCTTAGTGGGGGGAGAACCGGGATAGGGATTTTTAGTATTACAAACAGAGTCCAGGGTGTGTGCACCCTGTTCTCAGCATCATCTGTGGGGCGCACAGGTACAAGAGCCCGGCTTCACTTGTTCAGCTGATGCTTTTCAGTCACCCAGGCAACCTAGATCAAGACTCCTCATGGTGTAAACAGTCCTCAAGCTATCTACCTGTCAGTGTATGGTGGTGGTGATTATCTGGAGAGAGACTTGTAAGTGTATCCTCAATAGCCATTATGGGCATGTTGTGGACAGGCTATCATCATAACCCAAAGACTCCTTCTAAGTGCACCTCCCTTTGCTCACACCATACTGCAGGGTCCCC